>CATOZT010000383.1:7500-42017 GCA_954870665.1 Stratiomys singularior
TGATTGATGATTGATGATTGATGATTGATAATGGATGGTTGATGATTGCTAATTGATGATTGATGATTGATAATTGATGATTGATAATTGATGATTGAAGATTGATGATTGATGATTGATGATTGATGACGGATGACTGATGACTGATGATTGATGATTGATGATTGATGATTGATTATTGATGATTGATGATTGATGATTGATGATTGATGATTGATGATTGATGATTGATGATTGATGATTGATGATTGATGATTGATGATTGATGATTGAAGATTGATGATTGATGATTGATGATTGATTATTGATGATTGATAATTGATGATTGATGATTGATGATTGATGATTGATGATTGATGATTGATGATTGATGATTGTAATTGATGATTGATGATTGATGATTGATGATTGATGAATGATGATTGATGATTGATGATTGATGATTGATGATTGATGATTGATGATTGATGATTGATGATTGATGATTGATGATTGATGATTGATGATTGATGATTGATGATTGATGATTGATGATTGATGATTGATGATTGATGATTGATGATAAATGATTGATGATTGATGATTGATGATTGATGATTGATGATTGATGATTGATATTTGATAATTGATGATTGATGCTTGATGATTGATGATTGATGATTGATGATTGGTGATTGATGATTATAGATTGTTGGGTGATTATAGATGATTGATGATAGCAGATTGATAATTGATGAATGATTATTGATGATTGATGATGGATGATTGATGATTGATGATTGCTGATTTAAGGCTGGTGATTGAAGATTGATGGTTGATGATTGATGATTGATGAATGATGATTAATGATTGATGATTGATGATTGATGATTGATGATTGATGATTGATGATTGATGATTGATGATTGATGATTGATGATTGATTATTGATGATTGATTATTGATGATTGATGATTGATGATTGATGATTGATGATTGATGATTGATGATTGATGATTGATGATTGATGATTGATGATTGATGATTGATGATTGAAGATTGATGATTGATAATTGATGATTGATGATTGATGAATGATGATTGATGATTGATGATTGATGATTGATGATTGATGATTGATGATTGATGATTGATGATTGATGATTGATGATTGATGATTGATCATTGATGATTGATGATTGATGATTGATGATTGATGATTGATGATTGATGATTGATGATTGATGATTGATGATTGATGATTGATGATTGATGATTGATGATAAATGATTGATGATTGATGATTGATGATTGATGATTGATGATTGATGACTGATGATTGATATTTGATAATTGATGATTGATGCTTGATGATTGATGATTGATGATTGATTATTGATGATTGATGATTGATGATTGATGATTGATTATGGATGATTGCTGATTTAAGGCTGGTGATTGAAGATTGATGGTTGATGATTGATGATTGATGATTGATGATTGATGATTGATGATCAATGATTGATGATTGATGAATGATGATTAATGATTGATGATTGATGATTGATGATTGATGATTGATGATTGATGATTGATGATTGATTATTGATGATTGATAATTGATGATTGATGATTGATGATTGATGATTGATGATTGATGATTGATGATTGATGATTGATGATTGATGATTGATGATTGAAGATTGATGATTGATAATTGATGATTGATGATTGATGAATGATGATTGATGATTGATGATTGATGATTGATGATTGATGATTGATGATTGATGATTGATGATTGATGATTGATGATTGATGATTGATGATTGATGATTGATGATTGATGATTGATAATTGATGATTGATGATTGATGATTGATGATTGATGATTGATGATTGATGATTGATGATTGATGATTGATGATTGATGATTAATGATTGATGATTGATGATAAATGATTGATGATTGATGATTGATATTTGATAATTGATGATTGATGCTTGATGATTGATGATTGATGATTGATGATTGATGATTGGTGATTGATGATTATAGATTGTTGGGTGATTATAGATGATTGATGATAGCAGATTGATAATTGATGGATTATTATTGATGATTGATGATGGATGATTGATGATTGATGATTGCTGATTTAAGGCTGGTGATTGAAGATTGGTGGTTGATGATTGATGATTGATGATTGATGATTGATGATTGATGATCAATGATTGATGATTGATGAATGATAATTAATGATAGATGATTGATGATTGATGATTGATGATTGATGATTGATGATTGATGATTGATTATTGATGATTGATAATTGATGATTGATGATTGATGATTGATGATTGATGATTGATGATTGATGATTGATGATTGATGATTGATGATTGAAGATTGATGATTGATGAATGATGATTGATGATTGATGATTGATGATTGATGATTGATGATTGATGATTGATGATTGATGATTGATGATTGATGATTGATGATTGATGATTGATGATTGATGATTGATGATTGATGATAGATGATTTATGATTGATGTTCGATGATTAATGATTGATGATTGATGATTGATGATTGATGATTGATGATTGATGATTGATGATTGATGATTGATGATTGATGATCAATGATTGATGATTGATGATTGATGATTGATGATAGATGATAGATGATTGATGATTGATGATTGATTATTGATGATTGATAATTGATGATTGATGATTGATGATTGATGATTGATGATTGATGATTGATGATTGATGATGGCCGATTGATGATTGATTATTGATGATTGATGATTGATGATTGATTATTGATTATTGATGATTGATGAATGATGATTGATGATTGATGATTGATGACTGATGACTGATGATTGATGATTAATGACTGATGATTGATGACTGATGATTGATAATTGATCGTTGAGGATTGATTATTGATGATTGATGATTGATGATTGATGATTGATGATTGATAATTGATGATTGATGATTGATGATTGATGATTGATGATTGATGATTGATGATTGATGATTGATGATTGATGATTGATGATTGATGATTGATGATTGATGATTGATGATTGATGATTGATGATTGATGATTGATGATTGATAATTGATGATTGATAATTGATGATTGATGATTGATGATTGGTGATTGGTGATTGATGATAAATGATTGGTGGGTGATGATAGATGATTCATGATTGATGATTGATAAGTGATCATTGACGATTGATGATTGATGATTGATGATTGATGATTGATGATTGATGATTGATGATTGATGATTGAGGATTGAAGATTGACGTTTGATGATAGATGATTGATGATTGATGACTGATGATTGATGACTGATGATTGATGATTGATGATTGATGTTTGATGATTGATGATTGATGATTGATGATTGATGATTGATGATTGATGATTGATGATTGATGATTGATGATTGATGATTGATGATTGATGATTGATGATTGATGATTGATGATTGATGATTGATGATTGATTATTGATGATTGATGATTGATGATTGATGATTGATTATTGATGATTGATGATTGATGATTGATGATTGATGATTGATGATTGATGATTGATGATTTATGATTGATGATTGATGCTTGATGATTGATGATTGATGATTGATGATTGATGATTGATGATTGATGATTGATGATTGATGATTGATGATTGATGATTAATGATTGACGAGTGATGATTGATGATTGATGATGGATGGTTGATGATTGCTGATTGCTGATTGATGATTGATAATTGATGATTGATAATTGTTGATTGAAGATTGATGATTGATGATTGATGATTGATGACGGATGACTGATGACTGATGATTGATGATTGATGATTGATGATTGATTATTGATTATTGATGATTGATGATTGATGATTGATTATTGATGATTGATAATTGTTTATTGATGATTGATGATTGATGATTGATGATTGATGATTCATGATTTATAATTGATGATTGATGATTGATGATTGATAATTGATGATTGATGATTGATGATTGATGTTTGATGATTGATGATTGATGATTGACGATTGATGATTGATGATTGATGATTGATGATTGATGATTGATGATTGATGATTGATGATTGATGATTGATGATTGATGATAAATGATTGATGATTGATGATTGATGATTGATGATTGATGATTGATATTTGATAATTGATGATTGATGCTTGATGATTGATGATTGAAGATTGATGATTGATAATTGATGATTGATGATTGATGAATGATGATTGATGATTGATGATTGATGATTGATGATTGATGATTGATGATTGATGATTGATGATTGATGATTGATGATTGATGATTGATGATCAATGATTGATGATTGATGAATGATGATTAATGATTGATGATTGATGATTGATGATTGATGATTGATGATTGATGATTGATGATTGATGATTGATGATTGATTATTGATGATTGATAATTGATGATTGATGATTGATAATTGATGATTGATGATTGATGAATGATGATTGATGATTGATGATTGAAGATTGATGATTGACAATTGATGATTGATGATTGATGATTGATGATTGATGATTGATGATTGATGATTGATGATTGATGATTGATGATTGATGATTGATGATTGATGATTGATGATTGATGATTGATGATTGATGATTGATGATTGATGATTGATGATTGATGATTGATGATTGATGATTGATGATTGATGATTGATGATTGATGATTGATGATTGATGAGTGATGATTGATGATTGATTATTAATGATTGATGATTGATGATTGATGAGTGATGATTGATGATTGATGATTGATGATTGATGATTGATGATTGATGATTGATGATTGATGATTGATGATTGATGATTGATGATTGATGATTGACGATAGATGATTTATGATTGATGTTCGATGATTAATGATTGATGATTGATGATTGATGATTGATGATTCATGATTGATGATTCATGATTGATGATCAATGATTGATGATTGATGATTGATGATTGATGATTGATGATTGATGATTGATGATTGATGATAGATGATTGATGATTGAAGATTGATGATTGACAATTGATGATTGATGATTGATGATTGATGATTGATGATTGATGATTGATGATTGATGATTGATGATTGATGATTGATGATTGATGATTGATGATTGATGATTGATGATTGATGATTGATGATTGATGATTGATGATTGATGATTGATGATTGATGATTGATGATTGATGATTGATGATTGATGATTGATGATTGATGATTGATGATTGATGATTGATGATTGATGATTGATGATTGATGAGTGATGATTGATGATTGATTATTAATGATTGATGATTGATGATTGATGAGTGATGATTGATGATTGATGATTGATGATAAATGATTGATGATTGATGATTGATGATTGATGATTGATGATTGATGATTGATGATTGATGATTGATATATGATAATTGATGATTGATGCTTGATGATTGATGATTGATGATTGATGATTGATTATTGATGATTGATGATTGATGATTGATGATTGATGATTGATGATTGATGATTGATGATTGATGATTGATGATTGATGATTGATGATTGACGATAGATGATTTATGATTGATGTTCGATGATTAATGATTGATGATTGATGATTGATGATTGATGATTCATGATTGATGATTCATGATTGATGATCAATGATTGATGATTGATGATTGATGATTGATGATTGATGATTGATGATTGATGATTGATGATAGATGATAGATGATTGATGATTGATGATTGATTATTGATGATTGATAATTGATGATTGATGATTGATGATTGATGATTGATGATTGATGATTGATGATTGATGATTGATGATTGATGATTGATGATTAATGATTGATGATTGATGATTGAGGATTGATGATGGACGATTGATGATTGATTATTGATGATTGATGATTGATGATTGATTATTGATGATTGATGATTGATGATTGATGATTGATGATTGATGATTGATGATTGATGACTGATGATTGATGATTAATGACTGATGATTGATGACTGATGATTGATAATTGATGGTTGAGGATTGATAACTGATGATTGATGATTGATGATTGATGATTGATGATTGATAATTGATGATTGATGATTGATGATTGATGATTGATGATTGATGATTGATGATTGATGATTGATAATTGATGATTGATGATTGATGATTGATGATTGATGATTGGTGATTGGTGATTGATGATAAATGATTGTTGGGTGATGATAGATGATTCATGATTGATGATTGATTAGTGATCATTGATGATTGATGATTGATCATTGATGATTGATTATTGATGATTGATGATTGATGATTGATGATTGATGATTGATGATTGATGATTGATGATTGATGATTGATGATTGATGTTTGATGATTGATGATTGATGACTGATGATTGATGACTGATGATTGATGATTGATGATTGATGTTTGATGATTGATGATTGATGATTGATGATTGATGATTGATGATTGATGATTGATGATTGCTGATTGATGATTGATGATTGATGATTGATGATTGATGATTGATGATTGATGATTGATGATTGATGATTGATGATTGATGATTGATGATTGATGATTGATGATTGATGATTGATGATTGATGATTGATGATTGATGATTGATGATTGATGATTGAAGATTGATGATTGATGATTGATGATTGATGACTGATGATTTATGACTGATATTTGATAATTGATGATTGATGCTTGATGATTGATGATTGATGATTGATGATTGATGATTCATGATTGATGATTGATGATTGATGATTGATGATTGATGATTGATGATTGATGATTGATGATTGATAATGGATGGTTGATGATTGCTGATTGATGATTGATGATTTATGATTGATGATTGATGCTTGATGATTGATGATTGATGATTGATGATTGATGATTGATGATTGATGATTAATGATTGACGATTGATGATTGATGATTGATGATGGATGGTTGATGATTGCTGATTGCTGATTGATGATTGATAATTGATGATTGATAATTGTTGATTGAACATTGATGATTGATGATTGATGATTGATGACGGATGACTGATGACTGATGATTGATGATTGATGATTGATGATTGATTATTGATTATTGATGATTGATGATTGATTATTGATGATTGATAATTGTTTATTGATGATTGATGATTGATGATTGATGATTGATGATTCATGATTTATAATTGATGATAGATGATTGATGATTGATAATTGATGATTGATGATTGATGATTGATGTTTGATGATTGATGATTGATGATTGACGATTGATGATTGATGATTGATGATTGATGATTGATGATTGATGATTGATGATTGATGATTGATGATTGATGATTGATGATAAATGATTGATGATTGATGATTGATGATTGATGATTGATGATTGATATTTGATAATTGATGATTGATGCTTGATGATTGATGATTGAAGATTGATGATTGATAATTGATGATTGATGATTGATGAATGATGATTGATGATTGATGATTGATGATTGATGATTGATGATTGATGATTGATGATTGATGATTGATGATTGATGATTGATGATTGATGATCAATGATTGATGATTGATGAATGATGATTAATGATTGATGATTGATGATTGATGATTGATGATTGATTATTGATGATTGATAATTGATGATTGATGATTGATAATTGATGATTGATGATTGATGAATGATGATTGATGATTGATGATTGAAGATTGATGATTGACAATTGATGATTGATGATTGATGAATGATGATTGATGATTGATGATTGATGATTGATGATTGATGATTGATGATTGATGATTGATGATTGATGATTGATGATTGATGATTGATGATTGATGATTGATGATTGATGATTGATGATTGATGATTGATGATTGATGATTGATGATTGATGATTGATGATTGATGATTGATGATTGATGATTGATGATTGATGATTGATGATTGATGATAAATGATTGATGATTGATGATTGATGATTGATGATTGATGATTGATGATTGATGATTGATGATTGATGATTGATATATGATAATTGATGATTGATGCTTGATGATTGATGATTGATGATTGATGATTGATTATTGATGATTGATGATTGATGATTGATGATTGATGATTGATGATTGATGATTGATGATTGATGATTGATGATTGATGATTGATGATTGATGATTGACGATAGATGATTTATGATTGATGTTCGATGATTAATGATTGATGATTGATGATTGATGATTGATGATTGATGATTGATGATTGATGATTGATGATTGATGATTGATGATTGATGATTGATGATTGATGATTGATATATGATAATTGATGATTGATGCTTGATGATTGATGATTGATGATTGATGATTGATTATTGATGATTGATGATTGATGATTGATGATTGATGATTGATGATTGATGATTGATGATTGATGATTGATGATTGATGATTGATGATTGATGATTGATGATTGATGATTGACGATAGATGATTTATGATTGATGTTCGATGATTAATGATTGATGATTGATGATTGATGATTGATGATTCATGATTGATGATTCATGATTGATGATCAATGATTGATGATTGATGATTGATGATTGATGATTGATGATAGATGATAGATGATTGATGATTGATGATTGATTATTGATGATTGATAATTGATGATTGATGATTGATGATTGATGATTGATGATTGATGATTGATGATTGATGATTGATGATTGATGATTGATGATTAATGATTGATGATTGATGATTGATGATTGATGATGGACGATTGATGATTGATTATTGATGATTGATGATTGATGATTGATGATTGATTATTGATGATTGATGATTGATGATTGATGATTGATGATTGATGACTGATGATTGATGATTAATGACTGATGATTGATGACTGATGATTGATAATTGATGGTTGAGGATTGATTATTGATGATTGATGATTGATGATTGATGATTGATGATTGGTGATTGGTGATTGATGATAAATGATTGTTGGGTGATGATAGATGATTCATGATTGATGATTGATTAGTGATCATTGATGATTGATGATTGATGATTGATGATTGATGATTGATTATTGATGATTGATAATTGATGATTGATGATTGATAATTGATGATTGATGATTGATGAATGATGATTGATGATTGATGATTGAAGATTGATGATTGACAATTGATGATTGATGATTGATGAATGATGATTGATGATTGATGATTGATTATTGATGATTGATGATTGATGATTGATGATTGATGATTGATGATTGATGATTGATGATTGATGATTGACGATAGATGATTTATGATTGATGTTCGATGATTAATGATTGATGATTGATGATTGATGATTGATGATTCATGATTGATGATTCATGATTGATGATCAATGATTGATGATTGATGATTGATGATTGATGATTGATGATTGATGATAGATGATAGATGATTGATGATTGATGATTGATTATTGATGATTGATAATTGATGATTGATGATTGATGATTGATGATTGATGATTAATGATTGATGATTGATGATTGATGATTGATGATGGACGATTGATGATTGATTATTGATGATTGATGATTGATGATTGATGATTGATTATTGATGATTGATGATTGATGATTGATGATTGATGATTGATGACTGATGATTGATGATTAATGACTGATGATTGATGACTGATGATTGATAATTGATGGTTGAGGATTGATTATTGATGATTGATGATTGATGATTGATGATTGATGATTGATGATTGATAATTGATGATTGATGATTGATGATTGATGATTGATGATTGATGATTGATGATTGATGATTGATGATTGATAATTGATGATTGATGATTGATGATTGATGATTGGTGATTGGTGATTGATGATAAATGATTGTTGGGTGATGATAGATGATTCATGATTGATGATTGATTAGTGATCATTGATGATTGATGATTGATCATTGATGATTGATTATTGATGATTGATGATTGATGATTGATGATTGATGATTGATGATTGATGATTGATGATTGATGATTGATGATTGATGATTGATGTTTGATGATTGATGATTGATGACTGATGATTGATGACTGATGATTGATGATTGATGATTGATGTTTGATGATTGATGATTGATGATTGATGATTGATGATTGATGATTGATGATTGATGATTGATGATTGCTGATTGATGATTGATGACGGATGACTGATGACTGATGACTGATGATTGATGATTGATGATTGTTTATTGATGGTTGATGATTGATGATTGATTATTGATGATTGATAATTGATTATTGATGATTGATGATTGATGATTGATGATTGATGATTGATGATTCATGATTCATGATTTATAATTGATGATTGATGATAGATGATTGATGATTGATGATTGATAATTGATGATTGATGATTGATGATTGATGTTTGATGATTGATGATTGATGATTGACGATTGATGATTTAAGGCTGGTAATTGAAGATTGATGGTTGATTATTGATGATTGATTATTGACGTTCGATGTTCAATGATTGATGATTGATGGTTGGTGATTGATGGTAGATGATTGATTATTGATGATTGATGACTGATGACTGATGATTGATGATTGATGATTGATGATTGATTATTGATAATTAATGATTGATGATTGATGATTGATTATTGATGATTGATAATTTATTATTGATGATTGATGATTGATAATTGATGATTGATGATTGATGATTGATGATTGATAATTGATGATTGATGATTGATGATTGATGATTGATGATTGATGATTGATGATTGATGATTGATGATTGATGATTGATGATTGATGATTGATGATTGATGATTGATGATTGATGATTGATGATTGATGATTGATGATTGATGATTGATGATTGATGATAAATGATTGATGATTGATGATCGATGATTGATGATTGATGATTGATGATTGATGATTGTTGATTGATGATTGATGATTGATGATTGATGATTGATGATTGATGATTGATGATTGATGATTGATGATTGATGATTGATGATTGGTAATTGATGATTGATGATTGATGATTGATGATTGATTATTGATGATTGATGATTGATGATTGATGATTTATGATTGATGATTGATGATTGATGATTGATGATTGATGATTGATGATTGATGATTGATGATTGATGATTGATGATTGATGATTGTTGATTGATGATTGATGATTGATGATTGATGGTTGATGATTGATGATTGATGATTTAAGGCTGGTGTATGAAGATTGATGTTTGATGATTGATGATTGATGATTGATGATTGATGATTGATGATTGATGATTGATGATTTATGATTGATGATTGATGATTGATGATTGATGATTGATGATTGATGATTGATGATTGATGATTGATGATTGATGATTGATGATTGATGATTGATGATTGATGATTTATGATTGATGATTGATGATTGATGATTGATGATTGATGATTGATGATTGATGATTGATGATTGATGATTGATGATTGATGATTGATGATTGATGATTGATGATTGATGATTGATGATTGATGATTGATGGTTGATGATTGATGATTGATGATTTAAGGCTGGTGTATGAAGATTGATGGTTGATGATTGAGGATTGATGATTGATGATTGATGATTGATGATTGATGATTGATGAGTGATGATTGATGATTGATGATTGATGATTGATGATTGATGATTGATGATTGATGATTGATGATTGATAATTGATGATTGATGATTGATGATTGATGATTGATGATTGATGATTGATGATTGATGATTGATGATTGATGATTGATGATTGATGATTGATGATTGATGATTGATGATTGATGATTGATGATTGATGATTGATGATTGATGATTGATGATTGATGATTGATGATTGATGATTGATGATTGATGATTGATGATTGATAGTTGATGATTGATGATTGATGATTGATTATTGATTATTGAAGATTGATGATTGATGATTGATGATTGATGATTGATTATTAATGATTGATGATTGATGATTGATGCTTGATGATTGATGATTGACGATTGATGATTGATGATTGATGATTGATGATTGATGATTGATGATTGATGATTAATAATTGATGATTGATGATTGATGATTGATGATTGATGATTGATGATTGATGATTGATGATTGATGATTGATGATTGATGATTGATGATTGATAATTGATGATTGATGATTGATGATTGATTATTGAAGATTGATGATTGATGATTGATGATTGATTATTAATGATTGATGATTGATGATTGATGCTTGATGATTGATGATTGACGATTGATGATTGATGATTGATGATTTAAGGCTGGTGATTGAAGATTCATGGTTGATGATAGATGATTGATGATTGATGATTGATGATTGATGATTGATGATTGATGATTGATGATTGATGATTGTTGATTGATGATTGATGATTGATGATTGATGGTTGATGATTGATGATTGATGATTTAAGGCTCGTGTATGAAGATTGATGGTTGATGATTGATGATTGATGATTGATGATTGATGATTTATGATTGATGATTGATGATTGATGATTGATGATTGATGATTGATGATTGATGATTGATGATTGATGATTGATGATTGATGATTGATGATTGATGATTGATGATTGATGATTGATGATTTATGATTGATGATTGATGATTGATGATTGATGATTGATGATTGATGATTGATGATTGATGATTGATGATTGATGATTGATGATTGATGATTGATGATTGATGATTGATGATTGATGATTGATGATTGATGATTGATGATTGATGATTGATGATTGATGATTGATGATTGATGATTGATGGTTGATGATTGATGATTGATGATTTAAGGCTGGTGTATGAAGATTGATGGTTGATGATTGATGATTGATGATTGATGATTGATGAGTGATGATTGATGATTGATGATTGATGATTGATGATTGATGATTGATGATTGATGATTGATGATTGATGATTGATGATTGATGATTGATGATTGATGATTGATGATTGATGATTGATGATTGATGATTGATGATTGATGATTGATGATTGATGATTGATGATTGAGTATTGATGATTAATAATTGATGATTGATGATTGATGATTGATGTTTGACGATTGATGATTGATGATTGATGATTTAAGGCTGGTGATTGAAGATTCATGGTTGATGATAGATGATTGATGATTGATGATAGATGATTGATGATTCATGATTGATAATTGATGATTGATGATTGATGATTGATGATTGATGATTAATGATTGATGATTGATGATTGATGATTGATGATTGATGATTGATGATTGATGATTGATGATTGATGATTGATGATTGATGATTGATGATTGATGATTGATGATTGATGATTGATGATTGATGATTGATCATTGATCGTTGATCATTGATCATTGTTGATTGATGATTGATAATTGATGATTGATGATTGATGATTGATGATTGATTATTGATGATTGATGATTGATGATTGATGATTGATGATTGATGATAGATGATTTATGATAAATGGTCGATGATTAATGATTGATGATTGATGATTGATGATTGATGATTGATGATCAATGATTGATGATTGATGAATGATGATTAATGATTGATGATTGATGATTGATGATTGATGATTGATGATTGCTGATTGATGATTGACGATTGATTATTGATGATTGATAATTGATGATTGATGATTGATGTTTGACGATTGATGATTGATTATTGATGATTGATGATTGATGATTGATTATTGATGATTGATAATTAATTATTGATGATTGATAATTGATGATTGATTATGGATGATTAATGATTGATGATTGATGATTGATGATTGATGATTAATGATTGATGATTGATGGTTGATGATTGATGATGGACGATTGATGATTGATTATTGATGATTGATGATTGATGATTGATGATTGATTATTGATGATTGATGATTGATGATTGATGATTGATGATTGATGACTGATGATTGATGATTAATGACTGATGATTGATGACTGATGATTGATAATTGATGGTTGAGGATTGATTATTGATGATTGATGATTGATGATTGATGATTGATGATTGATGATTGATGATTGATAATTGATGATTGATGATTGATGATTGATGATTGATGATTGATGATTGATGATTGATGATTGATAATTGATGATTGATGATTGATGATTGATGATTGATGATTGGTGATTGGTGATTGATGATAAATGATTGTTGGGTGATGATAGATGATTCATGATTGATGATTGATTAGTGATCATTGAAGATTGATGATTGATCATTGATGATTGATTATTGATGATTGATGATTGATGATTGATGATTGATGATTGATGATTGATGATTGATGATTGATGATTGATGATTGATGATTGATGATTGATGATTGATGTTTGATGATTGATGATTGATGACTGATGATTGATGACTGATGATTGATGATTGATGATTGATGTTTGATGATTGATGATTGATGATTGATGATTGATGATTGATGATTGATGATTGATGATTGATGATTGATGATTGCTGATTGATGATTGATGACGGATGACTGATGACTGATGACTGATGATTGATGATTGATGATTGATTATTGATGGTTGATGATTGATGATTGATTATTGATGATTGATAATTGATTATTGATGATTGATGATTGATGATTGATGATTGATGATTGATGATTGATGATTCATGATTCATCATTTATAATTGATGATTGATGATTGATGATTGATGATTGATGATTGATGATTGATGATTGATAATTGATGATTGATGATTGATGATTGATGTTTGATGATTGATGATTGATGATTGACGATTGATGATTTAAGGCTGGTAATTGAAGATTGATGGTTGATTATTGATGATTGATTATTGACGTTCGATGTTCAATGATTGATGATTGATGGTTGGTGATTGATGGTAGATGATTGATTATTGATGATTGATGACTGATGACTGATGATTGATGATTGATGATTGATGATTGATTATTGATAATTAATGATTGATGATTGATGATTGATTATTGATGATTGATAATTTATTATTGATGATTGATGATTGATAATTGATGATTGATGATTGATGATTGATGATTGATAATTGATGATTGATGATTGATGATTGATGATTGATGATTTATGATTGATGATTGATGATTGATGATTGATGATTGATGATTGATGATTGATGATTGATGATTGATGATTGATGATTGATGATTGATGATTGATGATTGATGATTGATGACTAATGATTGATGATTGATGATCGATGATTGATGATTGATGATTGATGATTGATGATTGTTGATTGATGATTGATGATTGATGATTGATGATTGATGATTGATGATTGATGATTGATGATTGATGATTGATGATTGGTAATTGATGATTGATGATTGATGATTGATGATTGATTATTGATGATTGATGATTGATGATTGATGATTTATGATTGATGATTGATGATTGATGATTGATGATTGATGATTGATGATTGATGATTGATGATTGTTGATTGATGATTGATGATTGATGATTGATGGTTGATGATTGATGATTGATGATTTAAGGCTGGTGTATGAAGATTGATGATTGATGATTGATGATTGATGATTGATGATTGATGATTGATGATTGATGATTTATGATTGATGATTGATGATTGATGATTGATGATTGATGATTGATGATTGATGATTGATGATTGATGATTGATGATTGATGATTGATGATTGATGATTGATGATTTATGATTGATGATTGATGATTGATGATTGATGATTGATGATTGATGATTGATGATTGATGATTGATGATTGATGATTGATGATTGATGATTGATGATTGATGATTGATGATTGATGGTTGATGATTGATGATTGATGATTTAAGGCTGGTGTATGAAGATTGATGGTTGATGATTGATGATTGATGATTGATGATTGATGATTGATGATTGATGACTGTTGATTGATGATTGATGATTGATGATTGATGATTGATGATTGATGATTGATGATTGATGATTGATGAGTGATGATTGATGATTGATGATTGATGATTGATGGGTGATTATTGATGATAGATGATTGATGATTGATGATTGATGATTGATGATTGATGATTAATGATTGATGATTGATGATTGATGATTGATGATTGATAGTTGATGATTGATGATTGATTATTGATTATTGAAGATTGATGATTGATGATTGATGATTGATGATTGATTATTAATGATTGATGATTGATGATTGATGCTTGATTTTTGATGATTGACGATTGATGATTGATGATTGATGATTGATGATTGATGTTTGATGATTGATGATTGATGATTGACGATTGATGATTTAAGGCTGGTAATTGAAGATTGATGGTTGATTATTGATGATTGATTATTGACGTTCGATGTTCAATGATTGATGATTGATGGTTGGTGATTGATGGTAGATGATTGATTATTGATGATTGATGACTGATGACTGATGATTGATGATTGATGATTGATGATTGATTATTGATAATTAATGATTGATGATTGATGATTGATTATTGATGATTGATAATTTATTATTGATGATTGATGATTGATAATTGATGATTGATGATTGATGATTGATGATTGATAATTGATGATTGATGATTGATGATTGATGATTGATGATTGATGATTGATGATTGATGATTGATGATTGATGATTGATGATTGATGATTGATGATTGATGATTGATGATTGATGACTAATGATTGATGATTGATGATCGATGATTGATGATTGATGATTGATGATTGATGATTGTTGATTGATGATTGATGATTGATGATTGATGATTGATGATTGATGATTGATGATTGATGATTGATGATTGATGATTGATGATTGGTAATTGATGATTGATGATTGATGATTGATGATTGATTATTGATGATTGATGATTGATGATTGATGATTTATGATTGATGATTGATGATTGATGATTGATGATTGATGATTGATGATTGATGATTGATGATTGATGATTGTTGATTGATGATTGATGATTGATGGTTGATGATTGATGATTGATGATTTAAGGCTGGTGTATGAAGATTGATGATTGATGATTGATGATTGATGATTGATGATTGATGATTGATGATTGATGATTTATGATTTATGATTGATGATTGATGATTGATGATTGATGATTGATGATTGATGATTGATGATTGATGATTGATGATTGATGATTGATGATTGATGATTGATGATTGATGATTGATGATTGATGATTGATGATTGATGATTGATGATTGATAGTTGATGATTGATGATTGATGATTGATTATTGATTATTGAAGATTGATGATTGATGATTGATGATTGATGATTGATTATTAATGATTGATGATTGATGATTGATGCTTGATTTTTGATGATTGACGATTGATGATTGATGATTGATGATTGATGATTGATGATTGATGATTAATCATTGATGATTGATGATTGATGATTGATGATTGATGATTGATGATTGATGATTGATGATTGATGATTGATGATTGATAATTGATGATTGATGATTGATGATTGATTATTGAAGATTGATGATTGATGATTGATGATTGATTATTAATGATTGATGATTGATGATTGATGCTTGATGATTGATGATTGACGATTGATGATTGATGATTGATGATTTAAGGCTGGTGATTGAAGATTCATGGTTGATGATAGATGATTGATGATTGATGATTGATGATTGATGATTGATGATTGATGATTGATGATTGATGATTGATGATTGTTGATTGATGATTGATGATTGATGATTGATGATTGATGGTTGATGATTGATGATTGATGATTTAAGGCTCGTGTATGAAGATTGATGGTTGATGATTGATGATTGATGATTGATGATTGATGATTGATGATTTATGATTGATGATTGATGATTGATGATTGATGATTGATGATTGATGATTGATGATTGATGATTGATGATTGATGATTGATGATTGATGATTGATGATTGATGATTGATGATTGATGATTTATGATTGATGATTGATGATTGATGATTGATGATTGATGATTGATGATTGATGATTGATGATTGATGATTGATGATTGATGATTGATGATTGATGATTGATGATTGATGATTGATGATTGATGATTGATGATTGATGATTGATGATTGATGATTGATGGTTGATGATTGATGATTGATGATTTAAGGCTGGTGTATGAAGATTGATGGTTGATGATTGATGATTGATGATTGATGATTGATGATTGATGATTGATGAGTGATGATTGATGATTGATGATTGATGATTGATGATTGATGATTGATGATTGATGATTGATGATTGATGATTGATGATTGATGATTGATGATTGATGATTGATGATTGATGATTGATGATTGATGATTGATGATTGATGATTGATGATTGATGATTGATGATTGATGATTGAGTATTGATGATTAATAATTGATGATTGATGATTGATGATTGATGTTTGACGATTGATGATTGATGATTGATGATTTAAGGCTGGTGATTGAAGATTCATGGTTGATGATAGATGATTGATGATTGATGATAGATGATTGATGATTCATGATTGATAATTGATGATTGATGATTGATGATTGATGATTAATGATTGATGATTGATGATTGATGATTGATGATTGATGATTGATGATTGATGATTGATGATTGATGATTGATCATTGATCATTGATCATTGATCATTGTTGATTGATGATTGATGATTGATGATTGATGATTGATGATTGATGATTGATTATTGATGATTGATGATTGATGATTGATGATTGATGATTGATGATTGATGATAGATGATTTATGATTGATGGTCGATGATTAATGATTGATGATTGATGATTGATGATTGATGATTGATGATTGATGATTGATGATTGATGATCAATGATTGATGATTGATGAATGATGATTAATGATTGATGATTGATGATTGATGATTGATGATTGATGATTGATGATTGATGATTGCTGATTGATGATCGACGATTGATTATTGATGATTGATAATTGATGATTGATGATTGATGTTTGACGATTGATGATTGATTATTGATGATTGATGATTGATGATTGATTATTGATGATTGATAATTAATTATTGATGATTGATAATTGATGATTGATTATGGATGATTAATGATTGAGGATTGACGATTGATGATTGATGATTGATGATTGATAATTAATAATTGATGATTGATGATTGACGATTGATGATTGATAATTGATGATTGATGATTGATGATTGCTGATTGATGATTGATGATTGATGATTGATGATTGATGATTGATGATTGATGATTGATGATTGATGATTGATGATTGATGATTGATGATTGATGATTTAAGGCTGGTAATTGAAGATTGATGGTTGATTATTGATGATTGATGTTTGATGATTGATGGTTGTTGATTGATGTTCGATGATTGATGATTGATGATTGATGATTGATGATTGGTGATTGATGATTGATGATGGATGATTGATGATTGACGATTGATGATTGATGATTGATGATTGATGATTGATGATTGATGATTGATGATTGATGATTGATGATTGATGATTGATGATTGATGATTGATGATTGATGATTGATGATTGATGATTGATGATTGATGATTGATGATTGATGATTGATTATTAATGATTGATGATTGATGACTGATGATTGATGCTTGATGATTGATGATTGATGATTAACGATTGATGATTGATGACTGATGATTGATGATTGATGATTTAAGGTTGGTGTATGAAGATTGATGGTTGATGATTGATGATTGATGATTGATGATTGATGATTGATGATTGATGATTGATGGTTGATGATTGATGATTGATGATTTAAGGCTGGTGTATGAAGATTGATGGTTGATGATTGATGATTGATGATTGATGATTGATGATTGATGATTGATGATTGATGATTGATGATTGATGATTGATGATTGATGATTGATGATTGATGATTGATGATTGATGATTGATGATTGATGATTGATAATTGAGGATTGATGATTGATGATTGATGATTAATGATTGATGATTGATGATTGATGATTGATGATTGATGATTGATGATTGATGATTGATGATTGATGATTGATGATTGATGATTGATGATTGATGATTGATGATTGATGATTGATGATTGATGATTGATGATTGATGATTGATGATTGATGATTGATGATTGATGATTGATGATTGATGATTGATGATTGATGATTGATGATTGATGACTGATGATTGATGATTGATGATTGATGATTTATGATTGATGATTGATGATTGGTGATTGATGATTGATGATTGATGATTGATGATTGATGATTGATGATTGATGATTGATGATTGATGATTGATGATTGATGATTGATGATTGATGATTGATGATTGATGATTGATGATTGATGATTGAGGATAGATGATTTATGATTGATGTTCGATGATTAATGATTGATGATTGATGATTGATGATTGATGATTGATGATCAATGATTGATGATTGATGAATGATGATTAATGATTGATGATTGATGATTGATGATTGATGATTGATGATTGATGATTGATGATTGATGATTGATGATTGATGATTGCTGATTGATGATTGATGATTGATGATTGATGATTGATGATTGATGATTGATGATTGATGATCAATGATTGATGATTGATGAATGATGATTAATGATTGATGATTGATGATTGATGATTGATGATTGATGATTGATGATTGATGATTGATGATTGATGATTGATGATTGATGATTGATGATTGATGACTGATGATTGATGATTGATGATTGATGATTGATGATTGATGATTGATGATTGATGATTGATGATTGATGATTGATGATTGATGATTGATGATTGATGATTGATGATTGATGATTGATGATTGATGATTGATGATTGATGATAGATGATTTATGATTGATGTTCGATGATTAATGATTGATGATTGATGATTGATGATTGATGATTGATGATCAATGATTGATGATTGATGAATGATGATTAATGATTGATAATTGATGATTGATGATTGATAATTGATGTTTGACGATTGATGATTGATTATTGATGATTGATGATTGATGATTGATGATTGATTATTGATGATTGATAATTGATTATTGATGATTGATGATTGATGATTGATTATGGATGATTAATGATTGAGGATTGACGATTGATAATTGATGATTGATGATTGATAATTGATAATTGATGATTGATGATTGATGATTGATGATTGACGATTGATGATTGATAATTGATGATTGATGATTGATGATTGCTGATTGATGATTGATGATTGATGATTGATGATTGATGATTGATGATTGATGATTGATGATTGATGATTGATGATTGATGATTGATGATTGATGATTGATGATTGATGATTGATGATTGACGATTGATGATTTAAGGCTGGTAATTGAAGATTGATGGTTGATTATTGATGATTGATGTTTGATGATTGATGGTTGTTGATTGATGTTCGATGATTGATGATTGATTATTGATGATTGATGACTGATGATTGATGATTGATGATTGACGATTGATGATTGATGACTGATGATTGATGATTGATGATTGATGATTGATGATTGATGATTGATGATTGATGATTGATGATTGATGATTGATGATTGATTATTAATGATTGATGATTGATGACTGATGATTGATGCTTGATGATTGATGATTGATGATTGACGATTGATGATTGATGACTGATGATTGATGATTGATGTTTGATGATTGATGATTGATGATTTATGATTGATGATTGATGATTGCTGATTGATGATTGATGATTGATGATTGATGATTGATGATTGATGATTGATGATTGATGATTGATGATTGATGATTGATGATTGATGATTGATGATTGATGATTGATGATTGATGATTGATGATTGATGATTGATGATTGATGATTGATGATTGATGATTGATGATTGATGATTGATGATTGATGATTGATGATTGAAGATTGATGATTGATGATTGATAATTGATGATTGATGATTGATTATTAATGATTGAAGATTGATGATTGATGATTGATGATTGATAATTGATGATTGATTTTGATGATTGATGATTGATGATTGACGATTGATAATTTATGACTGGTGACTGATGATTGATGATTGATGTTTGATGATTGATGATTGATGATTGATGATTGATGATTGATGATTGATGATTGATGATTGATGATTGATGATTGACGATTGATGATTGATGACTGATAATAGATGATTGACGATTGATGATTGATGATTGATGATTGATGTTTGATGATTGATGATTGATGATTGATGATTGATGATTGATGATTGATGATTGATGATTGATGATTGATGATTGATGATTGATGATTGATGATTGATGATTGATGATTGATGATTGATGATTGATGATTGATGATTGATGATTGATGATTGATGATTGATGATTGATGATTGATGATTGATGATTGATGATTGATGATTGATGATTGATGATTGATGATTGATGATTGATGATTGATGATTGATAATTGATAATTGATGATTGATGATTGATGATTGATTATTGAAGATTGATGATTGATGATTGATGATTGATTATTAATGATTGATGATTGATGATTGATGCTTGATGATTGATGATTGACGATTGATGATTGATGACTGATGATTGATGACTGATGACTGATGATTGATGTGTGATGATTGATGATTGATGATTGATGATTGATGATTGATGATTGATGATTGATGATTGATGATTGATGATTGATGATTGATGATTGATGATTGATGATTGATGATTGATGATTTATGATTGATGGTTGATGATTGATGATTGATAATTGATAATTGATGATTGATGATTGATTATTAATGATTGAAGATTGATGATTGATGATTGATGATTGATGATTGATAATTGATGATTGATTTTGATGATTGATGATTGATGATTGACGACTGATAATTTATGACTGGTGACTGATGATTGATGATTGATTATTGATAATGGATGATTGATGATTGATGATTGATCATTGATCATTGATGATTGATGTTTGATGATTGATGATTGATGATTGATGATTGATGATTGATGATTGATGATTGATGATTGATTATTGATTATTGATTATTGATTATTGATTATTGATGATTGATGATTGATGATTGATGATTGATGATTGATGCTTGATGATTGATGATTGATGATTGATGATTGATGATTGATGATTGATGATTGATGATTGATGATTGATGATTGATGATTGATGATTGATGATTGATGATTGATGATTGATGATTGATGATTGATGATTGATGATTGATGATTGATGATTGATGATTGACGATAGATGATTTATGATTGCTGTTCGATGATTAATGATTGATGATTGATGATTGATGAGTTATGATTGATGATTGATGATTGATGATTGATGATTGATGATTGATGATCAATGATTGATGATTGATGAATGATGATTAATGATTGATGATTGATGATTGATGATTGATGATTGACGATTGATGATTGATGATTGATGATTGATGATTGATGATTGATTATTAATGATTGATAATTGATGATTGATGATTGATGTTTGACGATTGATGATTGATTATTGATGATTGATGATTGATTATTGATGATTGATAATTGATTATTGATGATTGATGATTGATGATTGATGATTAATTATGGATGATTAATGATTGAGGATTGATGATTGATGATTGATGATTGATAATTGATAATTGATGATTGATGATTAATGATTGATGATTGATGATTGATGATTGACGATTGATGATTGATAATTGATGATTGATGATTGATGATTGCTGATTGTTGATTGATGATTGATGATTGATGATTGATGATTGATGATTGACGATTGATGATTTAAGGCTGGTAATTGAAGATTGATGGTTGATTATTGATGATTGATGTTTGATGATTGATGGTTGTTGATTGATGTTCGATGATTGATGATTGATGATTGATGATTGATGATTGATGATTGATAATTGACGATTGATGATTGATGATTGATGATTGATGATTGATGATTGATGATTGATGATTGATGATTGATTATTAATGATTGATGATTGATGACTGATGATTGATGCTTGATGATTGATGATTCATGATTGACGATTGATGATTGATGACTGATGATTGATGATTGATGTTTGATGATTGATGATTGATGATTGATGATTGATGATTGATGATTGATGATTGATGATTGATGATTGATGATTGATGATTGATGATTGATGATTGATGATTGATGATTGATGATTGATGATTGATGATTGATGATTGATGATTGATGATTGATGATTGATGATTGATGATTGATGATTGATGATTGATAATTGATAATTGATAATTGATGATTGATGATTGATTATTAATGATTGAAGATTGATTATTGATGATTGATGATTGATGATTGATAATTGATGATTGATTTTGATGATTGATGATTAATGATTGACGATTGATAATTTATGACTGGTGACTGATGATTGATGATTGATGTTTGATGATTGATGATTGATGATTGATGATTGATGATTGACGATTGATGATTGATGACTGATAATAGATGATTGACGATTGATGATTGATGATTGATGATTGATGATTGATGTTTGATGATTGATGATTGATGATTGATGATTGATGATTGATGATTGATGATTGATAATTGATGATTGATGATTGATGATTGATGTTTGATGATTGATGATTGATGATTGATGATTGATGATTGATGATTGATGATTGATGTTTGATGATTGATGATTGATGATTGATGATTGATGATTCATGATTGATAATTGATGATTGATGATTGATTATTGAAGATTGATGATTGATGATTGATGATTGATTATTAATGATTGATGATTGATGATTGATTATTGATGCTTGATGATTGATGATTGACGATTGATGATTGATGACTGATGATTGATGACTGATGACTGATGATTGATGTTTGATGATTGATGATTGATGATTGATGATTGATGATTGATGATTGACGATTGATGATTGATGATTGATGATTGATGATTGATGATTGACGATTGATGGTTGATGATTGATGTTTGATGATTGATGATTGATGATTAATGATTGATGATTGATGATTGATGATTGATGATTGATGATTGATGTGTGATGATTGATGATTGATGATTGATGATTGATGATTGATGATTAATGATTGATGATTGATGATTGATGATTGATGATTGATGATTGATGATTGATGATTTATGATTGTTTATTATTAATTGATGATTGAAGATGGATGATTGATGATTGATGATCGATGATTGATGATTGATGATTGATGATTGATGATAGATGATTGATGATTGATGATTGATGATTGACGATTGATGATTGATGATTGGTGATTGGTGATTGATAATTAATGATTGTTGGGTGATGATAGATGATTGATGATTGATTATTGATCATTGATGATTGATGATTGATCATTGATGATTGAGGATTGATGACTGATGATTGATTATTGATTATTGATACTTGATGTTTGATGATTGATGATTGATGATTGATGATTAATAATTTATGATCAATGATTGATGATTGATGAATGATGATTAATGATTGATGATTGATGATCAATGATTGATGATTGATGAATGATGATTTATGATTGATGATTGATGATTGATGATTGATGATTGATGATCGACGATTGATGATTGATGATTGATGATTGATGATTGATTATTGATGATTGATAATTGAAGATTGATGATTGATGATTGATGTTTGACGATTGATGATTGATTATTGATGATTGATGATTGATTATTGATGATTGATCATTGATTATTGATGATTGATGATTGATGATTAATTATGGATGATTAATGATTGATGATTGATGATTGATGATTGATGATAGATGAGTGATGATTGATGATTGATGATTGATGATTGACGATTGATGATTGATGATTGGTGATTGGTGATTGATAATTAATGATTGTTGGGTGAGTATAGATGATTGATGATTGATGATTGATGATTAATGAATGATGATTGATTATTGATCATTGATGATTGATGATTGATCATTGATGATTGAGGATTGATGACTGATGATTGATTATTGATTACTGATACTTGATGTTTGATGATTGATGATTGATGATTGATGATTAATAATTGATGATTGATGATTGATCATTGATTATTAATGATTGATGATTGATGATTGATGATTGATAATTGATGATTGAGATTGATGATTGATGATTGATGATTGACGATTGATAATTTATGACTGATGACTGATGTTTTATGATTGACGTTTGATGGTTGATGATTGATGATTGATGATTGATGCTTGATGATTGATGATTGACGATTGATGATTGATGATTGATGACTGATGATTGATGACTGATGACTGATGATTGATGTTTGATGATTGATGATTGATGATTGATGATTGATGATTGATGATTGATGATTGATGATTGATGATTGATGATTGATGATTGATGATTGATGATTGATGATTGATGATTGGTGATTGATGATTGATGATTGATGATTGATGATTGACGATTGATGATTGATGATTGATGATTGATGATTGATGATTGATGATTGATGATTGATGATTGATGATTGATGATTGATGATTGATGATTGATGATTGATGATTGATGATTGATGATTGATAATTGATAATTGATGATTGATGATTGATTATTAATGATTGAAGATTGATGATTGATGATTGATGATTGATAATTGATGATTGATTTTGATGATTGATGATTGATGATTGACGATTGATAATTTATGACTGGTGACTGATGATTGATGATTGATGTTTGATGATTGATGATTGATGATTGATTATTGATGATTGATGATTGACGATTGATGATTGATGACTGATAATAGATGATTGACGATTGATGATTGATGATTGATGATTGATGATTGATGTTTGATGATTGATGAGTGATGATTGATGATTGATGATTGATGATTGATGATTGATGATTGATGATTGATGATTGATGATTGATGATTGATGATTGATGATTGATGTTTGATGATTGATGATTGATGATTGATGATCGATGATTGATGATTGATGATTGATGATTGATGATTCATGATTGATAATTGATGATTGATGATTGATTATTGAAGATTGATGATTGATGATTGATGATTGATTATTAATGATTGATGATTGATGATTGATGCCTGATGATTGATGATTGACGATTGATGATTGATGACTGATGATTGATGACCGATGACTGATGATTGATGTTTGATGATTGATGATTGATGATTGATGATTGATGATTGATGATTGATGATTGATGATTGATGATTGATGGTTGATGATTGATGTTTGATGATTGATGATTGATGATTGATGATTGATGATTGATGATTGATGATTGATGATTGATGATTGATGATTGATGATTGATGATTGACGATTGATGATTGATGTGTGATGATTGATGATTGATGATTGATGATTGATGATTAATGATTGATGATTGATGATTGATGATTGATGATTGATGATTGATGATTGATGATTTATGATTGATTATTATTAATTGATGATTGAAGATGGATGATTGAGGATTGATGATTGATGATTGATGATTGATGATTGATGATTGATGATAGATGAGTGATGATTGATGATTGATGATTGATGATTGATGATTGATTATTGATTATTGATGATTGATGATTGATGATTGATGATTGATGATTGATGATTGATGATTGATGATTGATGATTGATGATTGATGATTGATGATTGATGATTGATGATTGATGATTGATGATTGATGATTGATGATTGATGATTGATGATTGATGATTGATGATTGATGATTGATGATTGATGATTGATGATTGATGATTGATGATTGATGATTGATGATTGATGATTGATGATTGATGATTGATGATTGATGATTGATGATTGATGGTTCATCATTGATGATTGATGATTGATGATTGATGATTGATGATTGATGATTGATGATTGATGATTGATAATTAATAATTGATAATTGATGATTGATGATTGATTATTAATGATTGAAGATTGATGATTGATGATTGATGATTGATGATTGATTTTGATGATTGATGATTGATGATTGACGATTGACGATTGATGATTGATGATTGATGATTGATGATTGATGATTGATGATTGATGATTGATGATTGATGATTGATGATTGATGATTGATTATTGATGATTGATGATTGATGATTGATGATTGATGATTGACGATTGATAATTTATGACACGTGACTGATGATTGATGATTGATGATTGATCATTGATCATTGATCATTGATCATTGATCATTGATGATTGATGATTGATGATTGATGATTGATGATTGATGATTGATGATTGATGATTGATGATTGATGATTGATGATTGATGATTGATGATTGATGATTTATGATTGATTATTATTAATTGATGATTGAAGATGGATGATTGAGGATTGATGATTGATGATTGATGATTGATGATTGATGATTGATGATAGATGAGTGATGATTGATGATTGATGATTGACGATTGATGATTGATGATTGATGATTGATGATTGATGATTGATGATTGATGATTGATGATTGATGATTGATGATTGATGATTGATGATTGTTGATTGATGATTGATGATTGATGATTGATGATTGATGATTGATGATTGATGATTGATGATTGATGATTGATGATTGATGATTGATGATTGATGATTGATGATTGATGATTGATGATTGTTGATTGATGATTGATGATTGATGATTGATGATTGATGATTGATGATTGATAATTAATAATTGATAATTGATGATTGATGATTGATTATTAATGATTGAAGATTGATGATTGATGATTGATGATTGATAATTGATGATTGATTTTGATGATTGATGATTGATGATTGACGATTGATAATTTATGACTGGTGACTGATGATTGATGATTGATGTTTGATGATTGATGATTGATGATTGATGATTGATGATTGATGATTGATAATTGACGATTGATGATTGATGACTGATAATAGATGATTGACGATTGATGATTGATGATTGATAATTGATGATTGATGTTTGATGATTGATGATTGATGATTGATGATTGATGATTGATGATTGATGATTGATGATTGATGATTGATGATTGATGATTGATGATTGCTGATTGATGATTGATGATTGATGATTGATGATTGATGATTGATGATTGATGATTGATGATTGATAATTGATGATTGATGATTGATGATTGATGATTGATTATTGAAGATTGATGATTGATGATTGATGATTGATGATTGATTATTAATGATTGATGACTGATGTTTGATGATTGATGCTTGATGGTTGATGATTGACGATTGATGATTGATGACTGATGGTTGATGACTGATGACTGATGATTGATGTTTGATGATTGATGATTGATGATTGATGATTGATGATTGATGATTGATGATTGATGATTGATGATTGATGATTGATGATTGATGATTGATGGTTGATGATTGATGATTGATGATTGATTATTGATGATTGATAATTGATTATTGATGATTGATGATTGATGATTGATGATTGATGATTGATGATTGATGATTGATGATTAATGATTGAGGATTGATGATTGATGATTGATGATTGATAATTGATAATTGATGATTGATGATTGATGATTGATGATTGATGATTGATGATTGACGATTGATGATTGATAATTGATAATTGATGATTGATGATTGATGATAGATGAGTGATGATTGATGATTGATGATTGATGATTGACGATTGATGATTGATGATTGATGATTGATGATTGATGATTGATGATTGATGATTGATGATTGATGATTGATGATTGATGATTGATGATTGATGATTGATTATTGATGATTGATGATTGATGATTGATGATTGATGATTGATGATTGACGATTGATAATTTATGACTGGTGACTGATGATTGATGATTGATGATTGATCATTGATCATTGATCATTGATCATTGATGATTGATGATTGATGATTGATAATTGATGATTGATGATTGATGATTGATGATTGATGATTGATGATTGATGATTGATGATTGATGATTGATGATTGATGATTGATGATTGATGATTGATGATTGATGATTGATGATTGATGATTGATGATTGATGATTGATGATTGATGATTGATGATTGATGATTGATGATTGATGATTGATGATTGATGATTGATGATTGATGATTGATGATTGATAATGTATAATTGATAATTGATGATTGATGATTGATTATTAATGATTGAAGATTGATGATTGATGATTGATGATTGATGATTGATGATTGATAATTGATGATTGATTTTGATGATTGATGATTGACGATTGATAATTTATGACTTTTGACTGATGATTGATGATTGATGTTTGATGATTGATGATTGATGATTGATGATTGATGATTGATGATTGATGATTGATGATTGATGATTGATGATTGATGATTGATGATTGATGATTGATGATTGATGATTGATGATTGACGATTGATGATTGATGACTGATAATAGATGATTGACGATTGATGATTGATGATTGATGATTGATGTTTGATGATTGATGATTGATGATTGATGATTGATGATTGATGATTGATGATTGATGATTGATGATTGATGATTGATGATTGATGATTGATGATTGATGATTGATGATTGATGATTGCTGATTGATGATTGCTGATTGATGATTGATGATTGATGATTGATGATTGATGATTGATAATTGATGATTGATGATTGATGATTGATTATTGAAGATTGATGATTGATGATTGATGATTGATGATTGATTATTAATGATTGATGACTGATGTTTGATGATTGATGCTTGATGGTTGATGATTGACGATTGATGATTGATGACTGATGGTTGATGACTGATGACTGATGATTGATGTTTGATGATTGATGATTGATGATTGATGATTGATGATTGATGATTGATGATTGATGATTGATGATTGATGATTGATGATTGATGGTTGATGATTGATGATGGATGATTGATGATTGATTATTGATGATTGATAATTGATTATTGATGATTGATGATTGATGATTGATGATTGATGATTGATGATTAATGATTGAGGATTGATGATTGATGATTGATGATTGATAATTGATAATTGATGATTGATGATTGATGATTGATGATTGATGATTGATGATTGATGATTGACGATTGATCATTGATAATTGATAATTGATGATTGATGATTGATGATTGCTGATTGATGATTGATGATTGATGATTGATGATTGATGATTGATGATTGATGATTGATGATTGATGATTGATGATTGATGATTGATGATTGATGATTGATGACAGATGATTGATGATTGATGTTTGATGATTGATGATTGATTTTGATGATTGATGATTGATGATTGACGATTGATAATTTATGACGGGTGACTGATGATTGATGATTGATGATTGATCATTGATCATTGATCATTGATGATTGATGATTGATGATTGATGATTGATGATTGATGATTGATGATTGATGATTGATGATTGATGATTGATGATTGATGATTGATGATTGATCATTGATCATTGATTATTGATGATTGATGATTGATGATTGATGATTGATGATTGATGATTGATGATAGATGATTTATGATTGCTGCTCGATGATTAATGATTGATTATTGATGATTGATGAGTGATGATTGATGATTGATGATTGATGATTGATGATTTATGATTGATGATTGATGATTGATGATTGATGATTGATGATTGATGATTGATGATTGATGATTGATGATTGATGTTTGATGATTGATGATTGATGATTGATGATTGATGATTGATGATTGATGATTGATGATTGATGATTGATGATTGATGATTGATGATTGATGATTGATGATTGATGATTGATGATTGATGATTGATGATTGATGATTGATGATTGATGATTGATTATTGATGATTGATGATTGATGATTGATGATTGACGAATGATGATTGATGATTGATGATTGATGATTGATGATTGATGATTGATGATTGATGATTGATGATTGATGATTGATAATTGATGATTGATGTTTGATGATTGATGATTGATGATTGATTATTGAAGATTGATGATTGATGATTGATGATTGATTATTAATGATTGAAGATTGATGATTGATGATTGATGATTGATGCTTGATGATTGATGATACACGATTGATGATTGATGACTTATGATTGATGACTGATGACTGATGATTGATGTTTGATGATTGATGATTGATGATTGATGATTGATGATTGATGATTGATGATTGATGATTGATGATTGATGATTGATGATTGATGATTGATGATTGATGATTGATGATTGATGATTGATGGTTGATGATTGATGATTAATGATTGATGATTGATGTTTGATGATTGATGATTGATGATTGATGATTGATGATTGATGATTGATGATTGATGGTTGATGATTGATGATTGATGATTGATGATTGATTATTGATGACTGATGATTGATGATTGATGATTGATGATTGACGAATGATGATTGATGATTGATGATTGAAGATTGATGATTGATGATTGATGATTGATGATTGATGATTTATGATTGATGATTGATGATCGATGATTGATGATTTATGATTGATGATTGATGATTGATGATTGATGATTGATGATTGACGATTGATGATTGATGACTGATGATTGATGACTGATGATTGGTGATTGATGTTTGATGATTGATGATTGATGATTGATTATTGATGATTGATGATTGATGATTGGTGATTGGTGATGGATAATTAATGATTGTTGGGTGATGATAGATGATTCATGATTGATGATTGATGATTGATGATTGATGATTGATTATTGATGATTGATGATTGATGATTGATCATTGATGATTGAGGATTGATGACTGATGATTGATGATTGATGATTTATGATTGATGATTGATGATTGATGATTGATGATTGATGATTGATGATTGATGATTGATGATTGATGATTGATGATTGATGATTGATGATTGATGATTGATGATTGATGATTGATGATTGATTATTGATTATTGATGATTGATGATCGATGATTGATGATTGATGATTGATGATTGATGATTGATGATTGATTATTAATGATTGAAGATTGATGATTGATGATTGATGATTGATGATTGATAATTGATGATTGATTTTGATGATTGATGATTGATGATTGACGATTGATAATTTATGACTGGTGACTGATGATTGATGATTGATGTTTGATGATTGATGATTGATGATTGATGATTGATGATTGATGATTGATGATTGATGATTGATGATTGATGATTGATGATTGACGATTGATGATTGATGACTGATAATAGATGATTGACGATTGATGATTGATGATTGATGATTGATGATTGATGTTTGATGATTGATGATTGATGATTGATGATTGATGATTGATGATTGATGATTGATGATTGATGATTGATGATTGATGATTGATGATTGATGATTGATGATTGCTGATTGATGATTGATGATTGATGATTGATGATTGATGATTGATAATTGATGATTGATGATTGATGATTGATTATTGAAGATTGATGATTGATGATTGATGATTGATGATTGATTATTAATGATTGATGACTGATGTTTGATGATTGATGCTTGATGGTTGATGATTGACGATTGATGATTGATGACTGATGGTTGATGACTGATGACTGATGATTGATGTTTGATGATTGATGATTGATGATTGATGATTGATGATTGATGATTGATGATTGATGATTGATGATTGATGGTTGATGATTGATGATGGATGATTGATGATTGATTATTGATGATTGATAATTGATTATTGATGATTGATGATTGATGATTGATGATTGATGATTAGTGATTGAGGATTGATGATTGATGATTGATGAT
>CATOZT010000384.1:2500-27500 GCA_954870665.1 Stratiomys singularior
TATGTATGTATGTATGTATGTATGTATGTATGTATGTATGTATGTATGTATGTATGTATGTATGTATGTATGTATGTATGTATGTATGTATGTATGTATGTATGTATGTATGTATGTATGTATGTATGTATGTATGTATGTATGTATGTATGTATGTATGTATGTATGTATGTATGTATGTATGTATGTATGTATGTATGTATGTATGTATGTATGTATGTATGTATGTATGTATGTATGTATGTATGTATGTATGTATGTATGTATGTATGTATGTATGTATGTATGTATGTATGTATGTATGTATGTATGTATGTATGTATGTATGTATGTATGTATGTATGTATGTATGTATGTATGTATGTATGTATGTATGTATGTATGTATGTATGTATGTATGTATGTATGTATGTATGTATGTATGTATGTATGTATGTATGTATGTATGTATGTATGTATGTATGTATGTATGTATGTATGTATGTATGTATGTATGTATGTATGTATGTATGTATGTATGTATGTATGTATGTATGTATGTATGTATGTATGTATGTATGTATGTATGTATGTATGTATGTATGTATGTATGTATGTATGTATGTATGTATGTATGTATGTATGTATGTATGTATGTATGTATGTATGTATGTATGTATGTATGTATGTATGTATGTATGTATGTATGTATGTATGTATGTATGTATGTATGTATGTATGTATGTATGTATGTATGTATGTATGTATGTATGTATGTATGTATGTATGTATGTATGTATGTATGTATGTATGTATGTATGTATGTATGTATGTATGTATGTATGTATGTATGTATGTATGTATGTATGTATGTATGTATGTATGTATGTATGTATGTATGTATGTATGTATGTATGTATGTATGTATGTATGTATGTATGTATGTATGTATGTATGTATGTATGTATGTATGTATGTATGTATGTATGTATGTATGTATGTATGTATGTATGTATGTATGTATGTATGTATGTATGTATGTATGTATGTATGTATGTATGTATGTATGTATGTATGTATGTATGTATGTATGTATGTATGTATGTATGTATGTATGTATGTATGTATGTATGTATGTATGTATGTATGTATGTATGTATGTATGTATGTATGTATGTATGTATGTATGTATGTATGTATGTATGTATGTATGTATGTATGTATGTATGTATGTATGTATGTATGTATGTATGTATGTATGTATGTATGTATGTATGTATGTATGTATGTATGTATGTATGTATGTATGTATGTATGTATGTATGTATGTATGTATGTATGTATGTATGTATGTATGTATGTATGTATGTATGTATGTATGTATGTATGTATGTATGTATGTATGTATGTATGTATGTATGTATGTATGTATGTATGTATGTATGTATGTATGTATGTATGTATGTATGTATGTATGTATGTATGTATGTATGTATGTATGTATGTATGTATGTATGTATGTATGTATGTATGTATGTATGTATGTATGTATGTATGTATGTATGTATGTATGTATGTATGTATGTATGTATGTATGTATGTATGTATGTATGTATGTATGTATGTATGTATGTATGTATGTATGTATGTATGTATGTATGTATGTATGTATGTATGTATGTATGTATGTATGTATGTATGTATGTATGTATGTATGTATGTATGTATGTATGTATGTATGTATGTATGTATGTATGTATGTATGTATGTATGTATGTATGTATGTATGTATGTATGTATGTATGTATGTATGTATGTATGTATGTATGTATGTATGTATGTATGTATGTATGTATGTATGTATGTATGTATGTATGTATGTATGTATGTATGTATGTATGTATGTATGTATGTATGTATGTATGTATGTATGTATGTATGTATGTATGTATGTATGTATGTATGTATGTATGTATGTATGTATGTATGTATGTATGTATGTATGTATGTATGTATGTATGTATGTATGTATGTATGTATGTATGTATGTATGTATGTATGTATGTATGTATGTATGTATGTATGTATGTATGTATGTATGTATGTATGTATGTATGTATGTATGTATGTATGTATGTATGTATGTATGTATGTATGTATGTATGTATGTATGTATGTATGTATGTATGTATGTATGTATGTATGTATGTATGTATGTATGTATGTATGTATGTATGTATGTATGTATGTATGTATGTATGTATGTATGTATGTATGTATGTATGTATGTATGTATGTATGTATGTATGTATGTATGTATGTATGTATGTATGTATGTATGTATGTATGTATGTATGTATGTATGTATGTATGTATGTATGTATGTATGTATGTATGTATGTATGTATGTATGTATGTATGTATGTATGTATGTATGTATGTATGTATGTATGTATGTATGTATGTATGTATGTATGTATGTATGTATGTATGTATGTATGTATGTATGTATGTATGTATGTATGTATGTATGTATGTATGTATGTATGTATGTATGTATGTATGTATGTATGTATGTATGTATGTATGTATGTATGTATGTATGTATGTATGTATGTATGTATGTATGTATGTATGTATGTATGTATGTATGTATGTATGTATGTATGTATGTATGTATGTATGTATGTATGTATGTATGTATGTATGTATGTATGTATGTATGTATGTATGTATGTATGTATGTATGTATGTATGTATGTATGTATGTATGTATGTATGTATGTATGTATGTATGTATGTATGTATGTATGTATGTATGTATGTATGTATGTATGTATGTATGTATGTATGTATGTATGTATGTATGTATGTATGTATGTATGTATGTATGTATGTATGTATGTATGTATGTATGTATGTATGTATGTATGTATGTATGTATGTATGTATGTATGTATGTATGTATGTATGTATGTATGTATGTATGTATGTATGTATGTATGTATGTATGTATGTATGTATGTATGTATGTATGTATGTATGTATGTATGTATGTATGTATGTATGTATGTATGTATGTATGTATGTATGTATGTATGTATGTATGTATGTATGTATGTATGTATGTATGTATGTATGTATGTATGTATGTATGTATGTATGTATGTATGTATGTATGTATGTATGTATGTATGTATGTATGTATGTATGTATGTATGTATGTATGTATGTATGTATGTATGTATGTATGTATGTATGTATGTATGTATGTATGTATGTATGTATGTATGTATGTATGTATGTATGTATGTATGTATGTATGTATGTATGTATGTATGTATGTATGTATGTATGTATGTATGTATGTATGTATGTATGTATGTATGTATGTATGTATGTATGTATGTATGTATGTATGTATGTATGTATGTATGTATGTATGTATGTATGTATGTATGTATGTATGTATGTATGTATGTATGTATGTATGTATGTATGTATGTATGTATGTATGTATGTATGTATGTATGTATGTATGTATGTATGTATGTATGTATGTATGTATGTATGTATGTATGTATGTATGTATGTATGTATGTATGTATGTATGTATGTATGTATGTATGTATGTATGTATGTATGTATGTATGTATGTATGTATGTATGTATGTATGTATGTATGTATGTATGTATGTATGTATGTATGTATGTATGTATGTATGTATGTATGTATGTATGTATGTATGTATGTATGTATGTATGTATGTATGTATGTATGTATGTATGTATGTATGTATGTATGTATGTATGTATGTATGTATGTATGTATGTATGTATGTATGTATGTATGTATGTATGTATGTATGTATGTATGTATGTATGTATGTATGTATGTATGTATGTATGTATGTATGTATGTATGTATGTATGTATGTATGTATGTATGTATGTATGTATGTATGTATGTATGTATGTATGTATGTATGTATGTATGTATGTATGTATGTATGTATGTATGTATGTATGTATGTATGTATGTATGTATGTATGTATGTATGTATGTATGTATGTATGTATGTATGTATGTATGTATGTATGTATGTATGTATGTATGTATGTATGTATGTATGTATGTATGTATGTATGTATGTATGTATGTATGTATGTATGTATGTATGTATGTATGTATGTATGTATGTATGTATGTATGTATGTATGTATGTATGTATGTATGTATGTATGTATGTATGTATGTATGTATGTATGTATGTATGTATGTATGTATGTATGTATGTATGTATGTATGTATGTATGTATGTATGTATGTATGTATGTATGTATGTATGTATGTATGTATGTATGTATGTATGTATGTATGTATGTATGTATGTATGTATGTATGTATGTATGTATGTATGTATGTATGTATGTATGTATGTATGTATGTATGTATGTATGTATGTATGTATGTATGTATGTATGTATGTATGTATGTATGTATGTATGTATGTATGTATGTATGTATGTATGTATGTATGTATGTATGTATGTATGTATGTATGTATGTATGTATGTATGTATGTATGTATGTATGTATGTATGTATGTATGTATGTATGTATGTATGTATGTATGTATGTATGTATGTATGTATGTATGTATGTATGTATGTATGTATGTATGTATGTATGTATGTATGTATGTATGTATGTATGTATGTATGTATGTATGTATGTATGTATGTATGTATGTATGTATGTATGTATGTATGTATGTATGTATGTATGTATGTATGTATGTATGTATGTATGTATGTATGTATGTATGTATGTATGTATGTATGTATGTATGTATGTATGTATGTATGTATGTATGTATGTATGTATGTATGTATGTATGTATGTATGTATTGTATGTATGTATGTATGTATGTATGTATGTATGTATGTATGTATGTATGTATGTATGTATGTATGTATGTATGTATGTATGTATGTATGTATGTATGTATGTATGTATGTATGTATGTATGTATGTATGTATGTATGTATGTATGTATGTATGTATGTATGTATGTATGTATGTATGTATGTATGTATGTATGTATGTATGTATGTATGTATGTATGTATGTATGTATGTATGTATGTATGTATGTATGTATGTATGTATGTATGTATGTATGTATGTATGTATGTATGTATGTATGTATGTATGTATGTATGTATGTATGTATGTATGTATGTATGTATGTATGTATGTATGTATGTATGTATGTATGTATGTATGTATGTATGTATGTATGTATGTATGTATGTATGTATGTATGTATGTATGTATGTATGTATGTATGTATGTATGTATGTATGTATGTATGTATGTATGTATGTATGTATGTATGTATGTATGTATGTATGTATGTATGTATGTATGTATGTATGTATGTATGTATGTATGTATGTATGTATGTATGTATGTATGTATGTATGTATGTATGTATGTATGTATGTATGTATGTATGTATGTATGTATGTATGTATGTATGTATGTATGTATGTATGTATGTATGTATGTATGTATGTATGTATGTATGTATGTATGTATGTATGTATGTATGTATGTATGTATGTATGTATGTATGTATGTATGTATGTATGTATGTATGTATGTATGTATGTATGTATGTATGTATGTATGTATGTATGTATGTATGTATGTATGTATGTATGTATGTATGTATGTATGTATGTATGTATGTATGTATGTATGTATGTATGTATGTATGTATGTATGTATGTATGTATGTATGTATGTATGTATGTATGTATGTATGTATGTATGTATGTATGTATGTATGTATGTATGTATGTATGTATGTATGTATGTATGTATGTATGTATGTATGTATGTATGTATGTATGTATGTATGTATGTATGTATGTATGTATGTATGTATGTATGTATGTATGTATGTATGTATGTATGTATGTATGTATGTATGTATGTATGTATGTATGTATGTATGTATGTATGTATGTATGTATGTATGTATGTATGTATGTATGTATGTATGTATGTATGTATGTATGTATGTATGTATGTATGTATGTATGTATGTATGTATGTATGTATGTATGTATGTATGTATGTATGTATGTATGTATGTATGTATGTATGTATGTATGTATGTATGTATGTATGTAATGTATGTATGTATGTATGTATGTATGTATGTATGTATGTATGTATGTATGTATGTATGTATGTATGTATGTATGTATGTATGTATGTATGTATGTATGTATGTATGTATGTATGTATGTATGTATGTATGTATGTATGTATGTATGTATGTATGTATGTATGTATGTATGTATGTATGTATGTATGTATGTATGTATGTATGTATGTATGTATGTATGTATGTATGTATGTATGTATGTATGTATGTATGTATGTATGTATGTATGTATGTATGTATGTATGTATGTATGTATGTATGTATGTATGTATGTATGTATGTATGTATGTATGTATGTATGTATGTATGTATGTATGTATGTATGTATGTATGTATGTATGTATGTATGTATGTATGTATGTATGTATGTATGTATGTATGTATGTATGTATGTATGTATGTATGTATGTATGTATGTATGTATGTATGTATGTATGTATGTATGTATGTATGTATGTATGTATGTATGTATGTATGTATGTATGTATGTATGTATGTATGTATGTATGTATGTATGTATGTATGTATGTATGTATGTATGTATGTATGTATGTATGTATGTATGTATGTATGTATGTATGTATGTATGTATGTATGTATGTATGTATGTATGTATGTATGTATGTATGTATGTATGTATGTATGTATGTATGTATGTATGTATGTATGTATGTATGTATGTATGTATGTATGTATGTATGTATGTATGTATGTATGTATGTATGTATGTATGTATGTATGTATGTATGTATGTATGTATGTATGTATGTATGTATGTATGTATGTATGTATGTATGTATGTATGTATGTATGTATGTATGTATGTATGTATGTATGTATGTATGTATGTATGTATGTATGTATGTATGTATGTATGTATGTATGTATGTATGTATGTATGTATGTATGTATGTATGTATGTATGTATGTATGTATGTATGTATGTATGTATGTATGTATGTATGTATGTATGTATGTATGTATGTATGTATGTATGTATGTATGTATGTAGTATGTATGTATGTATGTATGTATGTATGTATGTATGTATGTATGTATGTATGTATGTATGTATGTATGTATGTATGTATGTATGTATGTATGTATGTATGTATGTATGTATGTATGTATGTATGTATGTATGTATGTATGTATGTATGTATGTATGTATGTATGTATGTATGTATGTATGTATGTATGTATGTATGTATGTATGTATGTATGTATGTATGTATGTATGTATGTATGTATGTATGTATGTATGTATGTATGTATGTATGTATGTATGTATGTATGTATGTATGTATGTATGTATGTATGTATGTATGTATGTATGTATGTATGTATGTATGTATGTATGTATGTATGTATGTATGTATGTAGTATGTATGTATGTATGTATGTATGTATGTATGTATGTATGTATGTATGTATGTATGTATGTATGTATGTATGTATGTATGTATGTATGTATGTATGTATGTATGTATGTATGTATGTATGTATGTATGTATGTATGTATGTATGTATGTATGTATGTATGTATGTATGTATGTATGTATGTATGTATGTATGTATGTATGTATGTATGTATGTATGTATGTATGTATGTATGTATGTATGTATGTATGTATGTATGTATGTATGTATGTATGTATGTATGTATGTATGTATGTATGTATGTATGTATGTATGTATGTATGTATGTATGTATGTATGTATGTATGTATGTATGTATGTATGTATGTATGTATGTATGTATGTATGTATGTATGTATGTATGTATGTATGTATGTATGTATGTATGTATGTATGTATGTATGTATGTATGTATGTATGTATGTATGTATGTATGTATGTATGTATGTATGTATGTATGTATGTATGTATGTATGTATGTATGTATGTATGTATGTATGTATGTATGTATGTATGTATGTATGTATGTATGTATGTATGTATGTATGTATGTATGTATGTATGTATGTATGTATGTATGTATGTATGTATGTATGTATGTATGTATGTATGTATGTATGTATGTATGTATGTATGTATGTATGTATGTATGTATGTATGTATGTATGTATGTATGTATGTATGTATGTATGTATGTATGTATGTATGTATGTATGTATGTATGTATGTATGTATGTATGTATGTATGTATGTATGTATGTATGTAATGTATGTATGTATGTATGTATGTATGTATGTATGTATGTATGTATGTATGTATGTATGTATGTATGTATGTATGTATGTATGTATGTATGTATGTATGTATGTATGTATGTATGTATGTATGTATGTATGTATGTATGTATGTATGTATGTATGTATGTATGTATGTATGTATGTATGTATGTATGTATGTATGTATGTATGTATGTATGTATGTATGTATGTATGTATGTATGTATGTATGTATGTATGTATGTATGTATGTATGTATGTATGTATGTATGTATGTATGTATGTATGTATGTATGTATGTATGTATGTATGTATGTATGTATGTATGTATGTATGTATGTATGTATGTATGTATGTATGTATGTATGTATGTATGTATGTATGTATGTATGTATGTATGTATGTATGTATGTATGTATGTATGTATGTATGTATGTATGTATGTATGTATGTATGTATGTATGTATGTATGTATGTATGTATGTATGTATGTATGTATGTATGTATGTATGTATGTATGTATGTATGTATGTATGTATGTATGTATGTATGTATGTATGTATGTATGACATACATACATACATACATACATACATACATACATACATACATACATACATACATACATACATACATACATACATACATACATACATACATACATACATACATACATACATACATACATACATACATACATACATACATACATACATACATACATACATACATACATACATACATACATACATACATACATACATACATACATACATACATACATACATACATACATACATACATACATACATACATACATACATACATACATACATACATACATACATACATACATACATACATACATACATACATACATACATACATACATACATACATACATACATACATACATACATACATACATACATACATACATACATACATACATACATACATACATACATACATACATACATACATACATACATACATACATACATACATACATACATACATACATACATACATACATACATACATACATACATACATACATACATACATACATACATACATACATACATACATACATACATACATACATACATACATACATACATACATACATACATACATACATACATACATACATACATACATACATACATACATACATACATACATACATACATACATACATACATACATACATACATACATACATACATACATACATACATACATACATACATACATACATACATACATACATACATACATACATACATACATACATACATACATACATACATACATACATACATACATACATACATACATACATACATACATACATACATACATACATACATACATACATACATACATACATACATACATACATACATACATACATACATACATACATACATACATACATACATACATACATACATACATACATACATACATACATACATACATACATACATACATACATACATACATACATACATACATACATACATACATACATACATACATACATACATACATACATACATACATACATACATACATACATACATACATACATACATACATACATACATACATACATACATACATACATACATACATACATACATACATACATACATACATACATACATACATACATACATACATACATACATACATACATACATACATACATACATACATACATACATACATACATACATACATACATACATACATACATACATACATACATACATACATACATACATACATACATACATACATACATACATACATACATACATACATACATACATACATACATACATACATACATACATACATACATACATACATACATACATACATACATACATACATACATACATACATACATACATACATACATACATACATACATACATACATACATACATACATACATACATACATACATACATACATACATACATACATACATACATACATACATACATACATACATACATACATACATACATACATACATACATACATACATACATACATACATACATACATACATACATACATACATACATACATACATACATACATACATACATACATACATACATACATACATACATACATACATACATACATACATACATACATACATACATACATACATACATACATACATACATACATACATACATACATACATACATACATACATACATACATACATACATACATACATACATACATACATACATACATACATACATACATACATACATACATACATACATACATACATACATACATACATACATACATACATACATACATACATACATACATACATACATACATACATACATACATACATACATACATACATACATACATACATACATACATACATACATACATACATACATACATACATACATACATACATACATACATACATACATACATACATACATACATACATACATACATACATACATACATACATACATACATACATACATACATACATACATACATACATACATACATACATACATACATACATACATACATACATACATACATACATACATACATACATACATACATACATACATACATACATACATACATACATACATACATACATACATACATACATACATACATACATACATACATACATACATACATACATACATACATACATACATACATACATACATACATACATACATACATACATACATACATACATACATACATACATACATACATACATACATACATACATACATACATACATACATACATACATACATACATACATACATACATACATACATACATACATACATACATACATACATACATACATACATACATACATACATACATACATACATACATACATACATACATACATACATACATACATACATACATACATACATACATACATACATACATACATACATACATACATACATACATACATACATACATACATACATACATACATACATACATACATACATACATACATACATACATACATACATACATACATACATACATACATACATACATACATACATACATACATACATACATACATACATACATACATACATACATACATACATACATACATACATACATACATACATACATACATACATACATACATACATACATACATACATACATACATACATACATACATACATACATACATACATACATACATACATACATACATACATACATACATACATACATACATACATACATACATACATACATACATACATACATACATACATACATACATACATACATACATACATACATACATACATACATACATACATACATACATACATACATACATACATACATACATACATACATACATACATACATACATACATACATACATACATACATACATACATACATACATACATACATACATACATACATACATACATACATACATACATACATACATACATACATACATACATACATACATACATACATACATACATACATACATACATACATACATACATACATACATACATACATACATACATACATACATACATACATACATACATACATACATACATACATACATACATACATACATACATACATACATACATACATACATACATACATACATACATACATACATACATACATACATACATACATACATACATACATACATACATACATACATACATACATACATACATACATACATACATACATACATACATACATACATACATACATACATACATACATACATACATACATACATACATACATACATACATACATACATACATACATACATACATACATACATACATACATACATACATACATACATACATACATACATACATACATACATACATACATACATACATACATACATACATACATACATACATACATACATACATACATACATACATACATACATACATACATACATACATACATACATACATACATACATACATACATACATACATACATACATACATACATACATACATACATACATACATACATACATACATACATACATACATACATACATACATACATACATACATACATACATACATACATACATACATACATACATACATACATACATACATACATACATACATACATACATACATACATACATACATACATACATACATACATACATACATACATACATACATACATACATACATACATACATACATACATACATACATACATACATACATACATACATACATACATACATACATACATACATACATACATACATACATACATACATACATACATACATACATACATACATACATACATACATACATACATACATACATACATACATACATACATACATACATACATACATACATACATACATACATACATACATACATACATACATACATACATACATACATACATACATACATACATACATACATACATACATACATACATACATACATACATACATACATACATACATACATACATACATACATACATACATACATACATACATACATACATACATACATACATACATACATACATACATACATACATACATACATACATACATACATACATACATACATACATACATACATACATACATACATACATACATACATACATACATACATACATACATACATACATACATACATACATACATACATACATACATACATACATACATACATACATACATACATACATACATACATACATACATACATACATACATACATACATACATACATACATACATACATACATACATACATACATACATACATACATACATACATACATACATACATACATACATACATACATACATACATACATACATACATACATACATACATACATACATACATACATACATACATACATACATACATACATACATACATACATACATACATACATACATACATACATACATACATACATACATACATACATACATACATACATACATACATACATACATACATACATACATACATACATACATACATACATACATACATACATACATACATACATACATACATACATACATACATACATACATACATACATACATACATACATACATACATACATACATACATACATACATACATACATACATACATACATACATACATACATACATACATACATACATACATACATACATACATACATACATACATACATACATACATACATACATACATACATACATACATACATACATACATACATACACATACATACATACATACATACATACATACATACATACATACATACATACATACATACATACATACATAAACATACATACATACATACATACATACATACATACATACATACATACATACATACATACATACATACATACATACATACATACATACATACATACATACATACATACATACATACATACATACATACATACATACATACATACATACATACATACATACATACATACATACATACATACATACATACATACATACATACATACATACATACATACATACATACATACATACATACATACATACATACATACATACATACATACATACATACATACATACATACATACATACATACATACATACATACATACATACATACATACATACATACATACATACATACATACATACATACATACATACATACATACATACATACATACATACATACATACATACATACATACATACATACATACATACATACATACATACATACATACATACATACATACATACATACATACATACATACATACATACATACATACATACATACATACATACATACATACATACATACATACATACATACATACATACATACATACATACATACATACATACATACATACATACATACATACATACATACATACATACATACATACATACATACATACATACATACATACATACATACATACATACATACATACATACATACATACATACATACATACATACATACATACATACATACATACATACATACATACATACATACATACATACATACATACATACATACATACATACATACATACATACATACATACATACATACATACATACATACATACATACATACATACATACATACATACATACATACATACATACATACATACATACATACATACATACATACATACATACATACATACATACATACATACATACATACATACATACATACATACATACATACATACATACATACATACATACATACATACATACATACATACATACATACATACATACATACATACATACATACATACATACATACATACATACATACATACATACATACATACATACATACATACATACATACATACATACATACATACATACATACATACATACATACATACATACATACATACATACATACATACATACATACATACATACATACATACATACATACATACATACATACATACATACATACATACATACATACATACATACATACATACATACATACATACATACATACATACATACATACATACATACATACATACATACATACATACATACATACATACATACATACATACATACATACATACATACATACATACATACATACATACATACATACATACATACATACATACATACATACATACATACATACATACATACATACATACATACATACATACATACATACATACATACATACATACATACATACATACATACATACATACATACATACATACATACATACATACATACATACATACATACATACATACATACATACATACATACATACATACATACATACATACATACATACATACATACATACATACATACATACATACATACATACATACATACATACATACATACATACATACATACATACATACATACATACATACATACATACATACATACATACATACATACATACATACATACATACATACATACATACATACATACATACATACATACATACATACATACATACATACATACATACATACATACATACATACATACATACATACATACATACATACATACATACATACATACATACATACATACATACATACATACATACATACATACATACATACATACATACATACATACATACATACATACATACATACATACATACATACATACATACATACATACATACATACATACATACATACATACATACATACATACATACATACATACATACATACATACATACATACATACATACATACATACATACATACATACATACATACATACATACATACATACATACATACATACATACATACATACATACATACATACATACATACATACATACATACATACATACATACATACATACATACATACATACATACATACATACATACATACATACATACATACATACATACATACATACATACATACATACATACATACATACATACATACATACATACATACATACATACATACATACATACATACATACATACATACATACATACATACATACATACATACATACATACATACATACATACATACATACATACATACATACATACATACATACATACATACATACATACATACATACATACATACATACATACATACATACATACATACATACATACATACATACATACATACATACATACATACATACATACATACATACATACATACATACATACATACATACATACATACATACATACATACATACATACATACATACATACATACATACATACATACATACATACATACATACATACATACATACATACATACATACATACATACATACATACATACATACATACATACATACATACATACATACATACATACATACATACATACATACATACATACATACATACATACATACATACATACATACATACATACATACATACATACATACATACATACATACATACATACATACATACATACATACATACATACATACATACATACATACATACATACATACATACATACATACATACATACATACATACATACATACATACATACATACATACATACATACATACATACATACATACATACATACATACATACATACATACATACATACATACATACATACATACATACATACATACATACATACATACATACATACATACATACATACATACATACATACATACATACATACATACATACATACATACATACATACATACATACATACATACATACATACATACATACATACATACATACATACATACATACATACATACATACATACATACATACATACATACATACATACATACATACATACATACATACATACATACATACATACATACATACATACATACATACATACATACATACATACATACATACATACATACATACATACATACATACATACATACATACATACATACATACATACATACATACATACATACATACATACATACATACATACATACATACATACATACATACATACATACATACATACATACATACATACATACATACATACATACATACATACATACATACATACATACATACATACATACATACATACATACATACATACATACATACATACATACATACATACATACATACATACATACATACATACATACATACATACATACATACATACATACATACATACATACATACATACATACATACATACATACATACATACATACATACATACATACATACATACATACATACATACATACATACATACATACATACATACATACATACATACATACATACATACATACATACATACATACATACATACATACATACATACATACATACATACATACATACATACATACATACATACATACATACATACATACATACATACATACATACATACATACATACATACATACATACATACATACATACATACATACATACATACATACATACATACATACATACATACATACATACATACATACATACATACATACATACATACATACATACATACATACATACATACATACATACATACATACATACATACATACATACATACATACATACATACATACATACATACATACATACATACATACATACATACATACATACATACATACATACATACATACATACATACATACATACATACATACATACATACATACATACATACATACATACATACATACATACATACATACATACATACATACATACATACATACATACATACATACATACATACATACATACATACATACATACATACATACATACATACATACATACATACATACATACATACATACATACATACATACATACATACATACATACATACATACATACATACATACATACATACATACATACATACATACATACATACATACATACATACATACATACATACATACATACATACATACATACATACATACATACATACATACATACATACATACATACATACATACATACATACATACATACATACATACATACATACATACATACATACATACATACATACATACATACATACATACATACATACATACATACATACATACATACATACATACATACATACATACATACATACATACATACATACATACATACATACATACATACATACATACATACATACATACATACATACATACATACATACATACATACATACATACATACATACATACATACATACATACATACATACATACATACATACATACATACATACATACATACATACATACATACATACATACATACATACATACATACATACATACATACATACATACATACATACATACATACATACATACATACATACATACATACATACATACATACATACATACATACATACATACATACATACATACATACATACATACATACATACATACATACATACATACATACATACATACATACATACATACATACATACATACATACATACATACATACATACATACATACATACATACATACATACATACATACATACATACATACATACATACATACATACATACATACAAACATACATAAATACATACATACATACATACATACATACATACATACATACATACATACATACATACATACATACATACATACATACATACATACATACATACATACATACATACATACATACATACATACATACATACATACATACATACATACATACATACATACATACATACATACATACATACATACATACATACATACATACATACATACATACATACATACATACATACATACATACATACATACATACATACATACATACATACATACATACATACATACATACATACATACATACATACATACATACATACATACATACATACATACATACATACATACATACATACATACATACATACATACATACATACATACATACATACATACATACATACATACATACATACATACATACATACATACATACATACATACATACATACATACATACATACATACATACATACATACATACATACATACATACATACATACATACATACATACATACATACATACATACATACATACATACATACATACATACATACATACATACATACATACATACATACATACATACATACATACATACATACATACATACATACATACATACATACATACATACATACATACATACATACATATCATACATACATACATACATACATACATACATACATACATACATACATACATACATACATACATACATACATACATACATACATACATACATACATACATACATACATACATACATACATACATACATACATACATACATACATACATACATACATACATACATACATACATACATACATACATACATACATACATACATACATACATACATACATACATACATACATACATACATACATACATACATACATACATACATACATACATACATACATACATACATACATACATACATACATACATACATACATACATACATACATACATACATACATACATACATACATACATACATACATACATACATACATACATACATACATACATACATACATACATACATACATACATACATACATACATACATACATACATACATACATACATACATACATACATACATACATACATACATACATACATACATACATACATACATACATACATACATACATACATACATACATACATACATACATACATACATACATACATACATACATACATACATACATACATACATACATACATACATACATACATACATACATACATACATACATACATACATACATACATACATACATACATACATACATACATACATACATACATACATACATACATACATACATACATACATACATACATACATACATACATACATACATACATACATACATACATACATACATACATACATACATACATACATACATACATACATACATACATACATACATACATACATACATACATACATACATACATACATACATACATACATACATACATACATACATACATACATACATACATACATACATACATACATACATACATACATACATACATACATACATACATACATACATACATACATACATACATACATACATACATACATACATACATACATACATACATACATACATACATACATACATACATACATACATACATACATACATACATACATACATACATACATACATACATACATACATACATACATACATACATACATACATACATACATACATACATACATACATACATACATACATACATACATACATACATACATACATACATACATACATACATACATACATACATACATACATACATACATACATACATACATACATACATACATACATACATACATACATACATACATACATACATACATACATACATACATACATACATACATACATACATACATACATACATACATACATACATACATACATACATACATACATACATACATACATACATACATACATACATACATACATACATACATACATACATACATACATACATACATACATACATACATACATACATACATACATACATACATACATACATACATACATACATACATACATACATACATACATACATACATACATACATACATACATACATACATACATACATACATACATACATACATACATACATACATACATACATACATACATACATACATACATACATACATACATACATACATACATACATACATACATACATACATACATACATACATACATACATACATACATACATACATACATACATACATACATACATACATACATACATACATACATACATACATACATACATACATACATACATACATACATACATACATACATACATACATACATACATACATACATACATACATACATACATACATACATACATACATACATACATACATACATACATACATACATACATACATACATACATACATACATACATACATACATACATACATACATACATACATACATACATACATACATACATACATACATACATACATACATACATACATACATACATACATACATACATACATACATACATACATACATACATACATACATACATACATACATACATACATACATACATACATACATACATACATACATACATACATACATACATACATACATACATACATACATACATACATACATACATACATACATACATACATACATACATACATACATACATACATACATACATACATACATACATACATACATACATACATACATACATACATACATACATACATACATACATACATACATACATACATACATACATACATACATACATACATACATACATACATACATACATACATACATACATACATACATACATACATACATACATACATACATACATACATACATACATACATACATACATACATACATACATACATACATACATACATACATACATACATACATACATACATACATACATACATACATACATACATACATACATACATACATACATACATACATACATACATACATACATACATACATACATACATACATACATACATACATACATACATACATACATACATACATACATACATACATACATACATACATACATACATACATACATACATACATACATACATACATACATACATACATACATACATACATACATACATACATACATACATACATACATACATACATACATACATACATACATACATACATACATACATACATACATACATACATACATACATACATACATACATACATACATACATACATACATACATACATACATACATACATACATACATACATACATACATACATACATACATACATACATACATACATACATACATACATACATACATACATACATACATACATACATACATACATACATACATACATACATACATACATACATACATACATACATACATACATACATACATACATACATACATACATACATACATACATACATACATACATACATACATACATACATACATACATACATACATACATACATACATACATACATACATACATACATACATACATACATACATACATACATACATACATACATACATACATACATACATACATACATACATACATACATACATACATACATACATACATACATACATACATACATACATACATACATACATACATACATACATACATACATACATACATACATACATACATACATACATACATACATACATACATACATACATACATACATACATACATACATACATACATACATACATACATACATACATACATACATACATACATACATACATACATACATACATACATACATACATACATACATACATACATACATACATACATACATACATACATACATACATACATACATACATACATACATACATACATACATACATACATACATACATACATACATACATACATACATACATACATACATACATACATACATACATACATACATACATACATACATACATACATACATACATACATACATACATACATACATACATACATACATACATACATACATACATACATACATACATACATACATACATACATACATACATACATACATACATACATACATACATACATACATACATACATACATACATACATACATACATACATACATACATACATACATACATACATACATACATACATACATACATACATACATACATACATACATACATACATACATACATACATACATACATACATACATACATACATACATACATACATACATACATACATACATACATACATACATACATACATACATACATACATACATACATACATACATACATACATACATACATACATACATACATACATACATACATACATACATACATACATACATACATACATACATACATACATACATACATACATACATACATACATACATACATACATACATACATACATACATACATACATACATACATACATACATACATACATACATACATACATACATACATACATACATACATACATACATACATACATACATACATACATACATACATACATACATACATACATACATACATACATACATACATACATACATACATACATACATACATACATACATACATACATACATACATACATACATACATACATACATACATACATACATACATACATACATACATACATACATACATACATACATACATACATACATACATACATACATACATACATACATACATACATACATACATACATACATACATACATACATACATACATACATACATACATACATACATACATACATACATACATACATACATACATACATACATACATACATACATACATACATACATACATACATACATACATACATACATACATACATACATACATACATACATACATACATACATACATACATACATACATACATACATACATACATACATACATACATACATACATACATACATACATACATACATACATACATACATACATACATACATACATACATACATACATACATACATACATACATACATACATACATACATACATACATACATACATACATACATACATACATACATACATACATACATACATACATACATACATACATACATACATACATACATACATACATACATACATACATACATACATACATACATACATACATACATACATACATACATACATACATACATACATACATACATACATACATACATACATACATACATACATACATACATACATACATACATACATACATACATACATACATACATACATACATACATACATACATACATACATACATACATACATACATACATACATACATACATACATACATACATACATACATACATACATACATACATACATACATACATACATACATACATACATACATACATACATACATACATACATACATACATACATACATACATACATACATACATACATACATACATACATACATACATACATACATACATACATACATACATACATACATACATACATACATACATACATACATACATACATACATACATACATACATACATACATACATACATACATACATACATACATACATACATACATACATACATACATACATACATACATACATACATACATACATACATACATACATACATACATACATACATACATACATACATACATACATACATACATACATACATACATACATACATACATACATACATACATACATACATACATACATACATACATACATACATACATACATACATACATACATACATACATACATACATACATACATACATACATACATACATACATACATACATACATACATACATACATACATACATACATACATACATACATACATACATACATACATACATACATACATACATACATACATACATACATACATACATACATACATACATACATACATACATACATACATACATACATACATACATACATACATACATACATACATACATACATACATACATACATACATACATACATCATACATACATACATACATACATACATACATACATACATACATACATACATACATACATACATACATACATACATACATACATACATACATACATACATCATCATACATACAACATAC
>CATOZT010000385.1:0-50032 GCA_954870665.1 Stratiomys singularior
TATGCATAAACTTTCGTTTTTATTGTTAATTGAACGACACAGATGCAAGCACCATAAGCCTTTTCTGATGCATCACAAAATCAATGTAACTCGATTCTTATAGCATTCTCGATAATTACCTTTCTTTCAAACCGTATGTTATTTAGCAACTGTAGTTCATCATTAATGATTGTCCATTAAGAATGAATACTTGTTGACACGGTTTTATCCCACGTCAATTCACATTTCCATAATTCTTGCATCAGTAGTTTTGCTTGTGCTATGGCTGGGCCTAATAAACCAACTGGATCATATAATTTGGCTATTTGTGACAATATTTTTCGCTTTACTTGTTGGTATCTTCGTGTTTCACCGCCTGGTATTTTATAATGTCCTCTGATGCTTCCAATAAACTACTAATGCCTTTGACATAGATTTTGAAATGTAATTCTGTTTTGTGAGTTTTCCGATAAATTATGGATTAACTTAAATTAGTTGACGACCACTTTGGTAATGGAAAGCACGCACGATTTTTTGATGTCGTTTTATTCATCTCGTACTTTATAGTATCACTTATCGTGTCGGCACCATGAGTATATCGTCGACATAAGTCTCTTTTTATTATTTCCAATCCTATTTCGGATTCTCTATTTATGCATCTTTTGGTAACTGTATTAAAACTTCGTATTGCTAAAGAGGATGCTGGAGTTGTTCCATAAGTAACTGTATTACAATGATAAATTTTTAAAATGTCAGTCTCATGTTCTCTAAGTATTACATGTTCATATTGTCTCTATGTCTACAGTTAAAACGTAGTGATAGATACGAAAACGTGTGATAATTGGAAAAACTCCTGTTGAAGTGCCGGTCCATCTTTACACAATTATTTAATGATATTTCTGTGTCCGTTTTAGGCAGATGCATCAAAGACTTCCCTAGTTTTTGTGTGTTCTTTCAGTGGCGAATGATGTGGCATAAAATATCCTATGTGAATTTCATTTTCTGCAATTTCTGACATGTGACCTAATTGAATGTACTCGCATATAATTTGATTATATTGTTCCTTTAATCCTAGACTATGAGATAATAGTCCGTTCTAACCCTAAAAATCGACGACGAGCTGAATGATATGAAATCCCCTAACATTGATTTTTTCGTTAAATGTGAGGCGCACAATAAAATCTCCTGAAGATTTGCGACGTGTTGTCTCTTTATACAATTTTTTCAACCTGAAATTCTTCTTCCGATAAATGTTTTTGATCAAGGAATTTCTCGATTTCCCAAAATTTATTGACAGCTCTATGAATTGCATCCATGGCTAGCATACATATATTTTTTTGCAGTTGATGATAATTTGAGCTAAACTTTCCTGCAATAATCCATACCAATTCCGTTTTTACCCATATGCCACCGTCTTTTTCTAATGCTATATGCTCTATACATAAAAGATCGTAAAATATTCCTACACCGAGTAGTGCGTCGATATCGCTGGTTTATTTAATTCAGGACCTGCTAACTTCAAATTGTTTGAAATGTTTTAAGTGTTTTTTTCTCTATAAATTGGCCTGGCAAATGATCACATACCTGTGGTAGTATGAGAAAATCTAACTACTCTAAAATTAGTGTATTTAGAATACAGAGTTGCGTGTACTGATTCTGTTATTCGCGTATCTAACAAAACACGTACTTTAATTTTTGACCATTTGACCTCGCGAGGATCCCATGACGTTAAATACCTTAGCTTTACCTACCATCGCGTTGCGTTTATTTTGTGAATATTATTTGACTTTGCGTGGTTTGATGAATTTCACGTTATGATTCGTTACTTGTAAAACCTGACAACGTTCAACTATAAATTTCATTCATTCATCCATTGAAGGAACCGCTTTGCTGTTATTGTTCTTTCTAAACCCTTAGTGATACTATAAATTAAGAGCGTGTCCCATGATTCTACGTTTTCTTTTAATGTCTTTAATCCTCTCATGTGAACTCAAACCTTGTCTATTAGTTTCCTAAGTTCGATTCGCACTCTTTTGTCATTATGGGAGTTCAATCAGTGACCTGACATGCGTTTGAACTATTAGCTTGGGATTGTTGAATCTTTCGATTAATAAATCCTAGCGATACGCTAGCAGCAAATAATGCAATTTACTTGAATCCGATAGAGTTTCGTCGTTGTGTATTACATCATTGAACGAGTCATAGAAACATAACCATTTTTTAAACGACCCATCGAAAGTTGTTAATTCTATTTTTTGGCAAACGTACGGTTTTCTTCAATTGACTGAATAAATTATGAGTTGGACCTGGCAATGGCAATTGATTTGCGACGTCTTGACATAGAGGTGCTCCTGAAATTTTTAATATATTGTGGGCGCGACTCATTTCTTTAAAATATGTTTCAAAATCGATTAATTCGCTGTTCTCTGTAGGAATTAAATTGTCTATATGATTTTGAACGTTCTCAAACTCATCTCCTACCGATTCAACCCTTTGCATGCGTAATTTTAATTCCATGATATTATTTGCTATATCTGAATTATCAAGAAAATGAATAAATCGTAAAAAAAATCGTAAAAACGTAAATTCGTTTGATTATTGTTCGCTCATTTCTTAATTGTGCGACTTGAGCTTCTACGTTCGCCATTTCGGTAATATCAAATTATATACTTATGCAACGCGTGAGTTGGAAGAAGAATTTTGGAATAGTAATAACTGGGATAGGAGGTTACTGTATCACCCTGATGTCTGCTTTATTGCTGCAGTTGATCGCCCTTGGCCAGCCTGGTTCTCCTTGCTGATGCCCTGAATACCGTGAATTGAATGGCTTCTGTCAGGAACTCGATGTCGTCTGTTTCTTCTCCATTATTGTTGGAATGCACTTTTTTATTTTCACAAATTGTCCGTATGTTGTAATAAACCACACCTCTCATAACTCGCGTTAGTGTTTCTTGTTCTGGTTTTTTCGATTAAGCCCTGCGTAGCTAATCGACACTATTAATTATGCACTTGTAACATAATTAATAAACACTTTCCGAATGCTTTACTCTATCCGGCTCGAAGGACCAAAAATGGATAATCTTGCGACTATCTGCTTGGTATAACACTAACTTTACCCTAAGGTCGAGAATTGTACACACTCGTTACTTTAGTGCTCATTATTTAAAAATGAAATTAAAACACGATACCGTCGTTGTTACATGAATTTAATTCAACACGCATTCCACGCGAGATACAATAGAGATAGCTTATGTTACAACAGTTACGTCTTAAATACGTTTTAAATAAATAAATGTACGTAAGTACATTATGACATCACAGTTGGGACTGCAATTCGTACGGTCTGTTTATGACTTTATTCATCATCCTTTACAGATGTTGTGTCCCGGGGTGCATTTTATTGAGGTCATATTTTTGTTTTTCAACTTATGTTTTCTGTTTTATTATTTCTTTTATTACAGGATTTATTTTTAAACGTTTACATGTGTTTCATTAATCCAAAATTTTCCGGACAACTTTCGAACGCTAAACAAGGGCTATCACTTGTTTGTTGCCACTGAGGAATGCTTTTTTGCCTTCTTGAGGCTTCTGCTGTTTGTAATGAAATCTTCCACCAGTCTTTCGTTATACGTCTTGATATCTTTAGCTATCATCTTCCTTACTGTTTTTCAGGTTTCTGTGTATTCAATCTGTTCTATGTTTGAGGATGCTTTCATTTCCCTTCACTTTCTGAGCGGCGCCTTGGTCTCATTTGATAGTTTCCGATGTCTATCGACTACTCGTGGTCCGCCTACTATTTGCCTACTATTTCGGCACATTTCAGAATAGTTTCGGTTAAGTTGTTTTCGTCCCGGTTTTGTTCTTTTATTTCTTCGTTTATTAGGGCTTGGTAACTCTCTATACTACACTTGATGTTCTCAGTGTTTAAGCTGGGTTTTAAGGCTTCCTGACCAGTTTGCGTCTGTTGAAATATTTATTAAATGAACAAAAATTATTCTATTGAAAGTATGACGAGTGGTCTAAGAATGTTGGGACTTAACGAAATTAAGAGCGTCTTTCTGATCTCAAGTGTGTGATGTGATGTTGATTCTTGCTCTGAACAGGCAATGATCGCTTCCCCTCTTAAATCTGTTGATTACAGAAACGTCTTTGACCGTTCTTTGGTGTTTGGTAAGTTTCAAATCAATTTCGTTTCAATATATGTATATATACACATGTATCTATATATATGTATACATACGTTTATACATATATACATACATGTTTATATATATATATATATATATATACATGTATATATATATATATAAACATGTATGTATGTATGTATAAACGTATGTATACATATATATAGATACATGTGTATATATACATACATTATATATTATTATATATATACATGTATATATATATATATATATATATATATATATATATATATATATATATATATATATATATATATATATATATATATATATATATATATATATATATATATATATATATATATATATATATATATATATATATATATATACATGTATATATATATATATATATATATATATATATATATATATATATATATATATATATATATATATATATATACATGTATATATATTATAATATATAATGTATGTATATATACACATGTATCTATATATATGTATACATACGTTTATACATACATACATACATGTTTATATATATATATATACATGTATATATATATATATATATATATATATATATATATATATATATATATATATATATATATATATATATATATATATATATATATATATAAACATGTATGTATATATGTATAAACGTATGTATACATATATATAGATACATGTGTATATATACATATATTGAAACGAAATTGATTTGAAACTTACCAAACACCAAAGAACGGTCAAAGACGTTTCTGTAATCAACAGATTTAAGAGGGGAAGCGATCATTGCCTGTTCAGAGCAAGAATCAACATCACATCACACACTTGAGATCAGAAAGACGCTCTTAATTTCGTTAAGTCCCAACATTCTTAGACCACTCGTCATACTTTCAATAGAATAATTTTTGTTCATTTAATAAATATTTCAACAGACGCAAACTGGTCAGGAAGCCTTAAAACCCAGCTTAAACACTGAGAACATCAAGTGTAGTATAGAGAGTTACCAAGCCCTAATAAACGAAGAAATAAAAGAACAAAACCGGGACGAAAACAACTTAACCGAAACTATTCTGAAATGTGCCGAAATAGTAGGCAAATAGTAGGCGGACCACGAGTAGTCGATAGACATCGGAAACTATCAAATGAGACCAAGGCGCCGCTCAGAAAGTGAAGGGAAATGAAAGCATCCTCAAACATAGAACAGATTGAATACACAGAAACCTGAAAAACAGTAAGGAAGATGATAGCTAAAGATATCAAGACGTATAACGAAAGACTGGTGGAAGATTTCATTACAAACAGCAGAAGCCTCAAGAAGGCAAAAAAGCATTCCTCAGTGGCAACAAACAAGTGATAGCCCTTGTTTAGCGTTCGAAAGTTGTCCGGAAAATTTTGGATTAATGAAACACATGTAAACGTTTAAAAATAAATCCTGTAATAAAAGAAATAATAAAACAGAAAACATAAGTTGAAAAACAAAAATATGACCTCAATAAAATGCACCCCGGGACACAACATCTGTAAAGGATGATGAATAAAGTCATAAACAGACCGTACGAATTGCAGTCCCAACTGTGATGTCATAATGTACTTACGTACATTTATTTATTTAAAACGTATTTAAGACGTAACTGTTGTAACATAAGCTATCTCTATTGTATCTCGCGTGGAATGCGTGTTGAATTAAATTCATGTAACAACGACGGTATCGTGTTTTAATTTCATTTTTAAATAATGAGCACTAAAGTAACGAGTGTGTACAATTCTCGACCTTAGGGTAAAGTTAGTGTTATACCAAGCAGATAGTCGCAAGATTATCCATTTTTGGTCCTTCGAGCCGGATAGAGTAAAGCATTCGGAAAGTGTTTATTAATTATGTTACAAGTGCATAATTAATAGTGTCGATTAGCTACGCAGGGCTTAATCGAAAAAACCAGAACAAGAAACACTAACGCGAGTTATGAGAGGTGTGGTTTATTACAACATACGGACAATTTGTGAAAATAAAAAAGTGCATTCCAACAATAATGGAGAAGAAACAGACGACATCGAGTTCCTGACAGAAGCCATTCAATTCACGGTATTCAGGGCATCAGCAAGGAGAACCAGGCTGGCCAAGGGCGATCAACTGCAGCAATAAAGCAGACATCAGGGTGATACAGTAACCTCCTATCCCAGTTATTACTATTCCAAAATTCTTCTTCCAACTCACGCGTTGCATAAGTATATAATTTGATATTACCGAAATGGCGAACGTAGAAGCTCAAGTCGCACAATTAAGAAATGAGCGAACAATAATCAAACGAATTTACGTTTTTACGATTTTTTTTACGATTTATTCATTTTCTTGATAATTCAGATATAGCAAATAATATCATGGAATTAAAATTACGCATGCAAAGGGTTGAATCGGTAGGAGATGAGTTTGAGAACGTTCAAAATCATATAGACAATTTAATTCCTACAGAGAACAGCGAATTAATCGATTTTGAAACATATTTTAAAGAAATGAGTCGCGCCCACAATATATTAAAAATTTCAGGAGCACCTCTATGTCAAGACGTCGCAAATCAATTGCCATTGCCAGGTCCAACTCATAATTTATTCAGTCAATTGAAGAAAACCGTACGTTTGCCAAAAATAGAATTAACAACTTTCGATGGGTCGTTTAAAAAATGGTTATGTTTCTATGACTCGTTCAATGATGTAATACACAACGACGAAACTCTATCGGATTCAAGTAAATTGCATTATTTGCTGCTAGCGTATCGCTAGGATTTATTAACCGAAAGATTCAACAATCCCAAGCTAATAGTTCAAACGCATGTCAGGTCACTGATTGAACTCCCCATAATGACAAAAGAGTGCGGAATCGAACTTAGGAAACTAATAGACAAGGTTTGAGTTCACATGAGAGGATTAAAGACATTAAAAGAAAACGTAGAATCATGGGACACGCTCTTAATTTATAGTATCACTAAGGGTTTAGAAAGAACAATAACAGGCAAAGCGGTTCCTTCAATGGATGAATGAATGAAATTTATAGTTGAACGTTGTCAGGTTTTACAAGTAACGAATCATAACGTGAATTCATCAAACCACGCAAAGTCAAATAATATTCACAAAATAAACGCAACGCGATGGTAGGTAAAGCTAAGGTATTTAACGTCATGGGATCCTCGCGAGGTCAAAATGGTCAAAAATTAAAAGTACGTGTTTTGTTAGATACGCGAATAACAGAATCAGTACACGCAACTCTGTATTCTAAATACACTAATTTTAGAGTAGTTAGATTTTCTCATACTACCACAGGTATGTGATCATTTGCCAGGCCAATTTATAGAGAAAAAAACACTTAAACATTTCAAACAATTTGAAGTTAGCAGGTCCTGAATTAAATAAACCAGGCGATATCGACGCACTACTCGGTGTAGGAATATTTTACGATCTTTTATGTATAGAGCATATAGCATTAGAAAAAGACGGTGGACATATGGTAAAAACGGAATTGGTATGGATTATTGCAGGAAAGTTTAGCTCAAATTATCATCAACTGCAAAAAAATATATGTATGCTAGCCATGGATGCAATTCATAGAGCTGTCAATAAATTTTGGGAAATCGAAGAAATTCCTGATCAAAAACATTTATCGGAAGAAGAATTTCAGGTTGAAAAATTTTATAAAGAGACAACACGTCGCAAATCTTCAGGGAGATTTATTGTGCGTCTCCCATTTAACGAAAAAAATCAATGTTAGGGGATTCATATCATTCAGCTCGTCGTCGATTTTTAGGGTTAGAACGGATATTATCTCATAGTCTAGGATTAAAGGAACAATATAATCAAATTATATGCGAGTACATTCAATTAGGTCACATGTCAGAAATTGCAGAAAATGAAATTCACATAGGATATTTTATGCCACATCATTCGCCACTGAAATAACACACAAAAAACCTAGGGAAGTCTTTGATGCATCTGCTAAAACGGACACAGAAATATCATTAAATAATTGTGTAAAGATGGGACCGGCACTTCAACAGGACGTTTTTCCAATTATCACACGTTTTCGTATCTATCAATACGTTTTAACTGTAGACATAGAGACAATGTACAGACAAATTTTGGTTGACGGACAAGACTGACAATATGAACATGTAATACTTAGAGAACATGAGACTGACATTTTAAAAATTTATCATTGTAATACAGTTACTTATGGAACAACTCCAGCATCCTCTTTAGCAATACGAAGTTTAATACAGTTACCAAAAGATGCATAAATAGAGAATCCGAAATATGGATTGGAAATAATAAAAAGAGACTTATGTCGACGATATACTCACTGGTGCCGACACGATAAGTGATACTATAAAGTTACGAGATGAATAAAACGACATCAAAAATCGTGCGTGCTTTCCATTACCAAAGTGGTCGTCAACTAATTTAAAGTTAATCCATAATTTATCGGAAAACTCAAAAACAGAATTACATTTCAAAATCTATGCTCAAAAGGCATTAGTAGTTTATTGGGAAGCATCAGAGGACATTATAAAATACCAGGCGGTGAAACACGAAGATACCAACATGATAAAGCGAAAAATATTGTCACAAATAGCCAAATTATATGATCCATTTGGTTTATTAGGCCCAGCCATAGCACAAGCAAAACTACTGATGCAAGAATTATGGAAATGTGAATTGACGTGGGATAAAACCGTGTCAACAAGTATTCATTCTTAATGGACAATCATTAATGATGAACTACAGTTGCTAAATAACATACGGTTTGAAAGAAAGGTAATTATCGAGAATGCTATAAGAATCGAGTTACATTGATTTTGTGATGCATCAGAAAAGGCTTATGGTGCTTGCATCTGTGTCCGTTCAATTAACAATAAAAACGAAAGTTTATGCATATTACTTTGCTCTAAAAACAGAGTCGCCCCATTAAAGTCGATTTCTCTACCAAAATTAGAATTATGCGGTGCATTATTATTGTCGCGACTACTTAAGATCTGTACTCAAGCAATTTGCAAACATGTTGATGAGATTTATTTATGTTCATATTCCACTATAACATTGCAGTGGATTCAAAGTCAGCCGCATTTGTTAAAGACTTTCATTGCTAATCGTGTTTCGGAAATAAGGAATAAAACAACAGTATCATCATGGCGTCATGTCCCGACTCCAGATAATCCAGCCGACTTTTTGTCACGAGGGCAGTCTCCATCAGAGTTCATTAAAAATAGTATGTGTACGATTGGTTCTGGTTGGCTGCGTCATGATCAATTTCACTAGCCAAAAGTACACTCAGAGCAAATGCCACTACCAGAACTGTGAGCTACATTCTCCTTAAAAGTAACTGTAGAACCTCGTTTTTATAGTATACTATTGACTAAATATTAGTCACTCAGAAAATTAAAGCGAACTATAGCAATACTGTCAGGTTTTTACATAATTTGAAACATTAAGATAACAAAGTTTCGGGTCTTTAAGTGTGAAATAGTTAAATAATGCAATGAAACAAATCATAAAATTGTGTCAACAAGAAACCTTCCCATTTGAATACAGTATATTATCAAAAGCAATAGCGATCAATAACAATTGTACTTTAAAATCATTAAACCCATTTATGGATGACGATGGTTTGAAAAGAGTACGTGGTCGTTTAAAAGATTCGGGTTTATCGTATAACGAAAAGCATCCTTTTGTATTGACTAAGAGACATCACGTGACACGTTTAATTATATTAGAATCACATTTAGATAATTTCCATAGTGGTATACAAGCTACACTTTACACTACTAGAAAAAATTACTGGATAGTATCAGGTAAAAGTTTAAACATTATTTTTATCGAACAGTCCGAGAAACAATTTTTACGTACGAAGAATTATATACTTGTGTAACGGAAATAGAAGCAACTCATAATTCCCGCCCTATTACACCTCTTTCCTCTGATGCTTACGATTTGAATGCACTCTGTCCCACACACTTCCTCATAGGAGATCACTTAACTAGTTTACCCGAAAAAGACAACGGATCTCAAAGTAAATCGCTTATAAACATGGCAACAATTCATTCGACAACACTTTTGGAAAAGGCGGTCGAAGGAGTACCTGTATCAGCTTAATGTCCGTACTTAATGGCAGACGAAATCATCAGAAAACATTAAAGTAGGCACGATGGTGATTCTGAAGGAGGACAATGTGACACCCCTATATTGGTCACTTGGTCGTATTGTTATGGTCCACCCCGTGATGATGGAGTGGTGCGTGTTGTTGCGATAGAAACGAAGTCAGAAACTGTAGACAATAGAACTGTAAATATGATAGCACCCTTACCGATCTACGAAGACGCGAAGAGTCATTAGCAATTAATTTTAACATCAATACTGTGTTATATTTGTAATACACGAATACCCCGAACTTACGCGATAGGTGGGACCGAGCGCTATCGCGTAAGTCGGGGTACAAGTTTGCATTTGAAGACATATAAAGTTTCTTTGATTGGGACCGAATAGACGAGAAAATTTAAAAAATGGTGTAACTCCGAATTCGTGTAAGTCGAGGTAGCGTAAGTCGGGGTATTACTGTACACTTCTTTGGTGTTTGGTAAGTTTCAAATCAATTTCGTTTCAATATATGTATATATACACATGTATCTATATATATGTATACATACGTTTATACATATATATATATATATATATATATATATATATATATATATATATATATATATATATATATATATATATATATATATATATATATATATATATATATATATATATATATATAACATATTTATCTGCTGTTTAAAGTGAAGTGAGAATAGTCTGAAGTAAGAATAATCTGTAATTTTAAATTTCAAGTAAATACAAGGCACTAGATTTGAATGATAAAATGGTCATTTTAAAGAAGTGAGATAGAAACATGTGCAAATTGAAATTGGATGTCTCTACATGTGTTTGTAGAGCATTTTGGCTGTAATTGTAATTTAACAATATGGTGTCTCTACATGTATTTCGTGCAACAGCGATCAAACATACTCCTGTATGTGGAGAAATTTTGAAACCAAAAGCAATCGAATTTTATAAAAAAAATTACCAAAAAATGATTTTCGTGCCAGCGATGGATGGCTGGATAAATTTGAAAAGCAATTAGATATTCGTCTGTTAACCACATCGGGTGAAAAATTATCAAGCGACCAATCGTCAGTACAATCATTTATCCAGCATTTTAAAGACAAAGTGAGAGGGACTGTGTCTTCTTTCTCGCAAAATCTGTAATGCAGACGAGATTGGTCTGTCGCATTCGCATCCTCTAAAGAAGCGAGCGCACTGGGTCGTAAAGTGAGTAAAGATTGAATCACATTCATGCCGTGTTCAAATGCTACTGGAAAGCAAAAATTGGATTTGTTAGTGATTGGTAAAGCTAAGAATCCCACCCAGAGCTTTCAAGAACATTTGTTTGCCAGTCTGCGACAAGAACCAATGTAAATGTTGGGTCACGACAGAGATATATCGGTTATGGTTCCATATGGAGTTTGTCCCAGAAGTCAAGAAGTTTATAAAACGATCCAACTTGCCCATAAAAGCTTTACTCGTACTTGATAATGCTCCAGGCCACCCAAATGAAGAAGAAGTCGAATCAAGTGATGGGGATATCCAAACCATTTTCCTACCACCAAACTGCACACATTTAATGCAGCCAAGGTGCAAAATGCTATCCAAAAAGTAAAGACCTTGATAAAAATAAATCGCTGATCCATATTATATCTTAGGTTGGTGACATACCGCAGAGCCTTAAAGAATTGAATTCTCTCTCGCTCACGCTTGGGAGTGTTTCATCCGACTTTATTCAATCTTCATAGAAAAAGTTATGGCATACGATGAATGCAGTATCACAAGAAACGGAGAATGGAATCCTGACGATAATCTACCAATTGGCGATCGGTTGCAAAATCTATCAGAAAGAGGATTCGAGGCAAGTGAAGTAAATTTAAATTCTTGGTTCGAAGGGATCGAAGAAACAGAGCAAATTATGACAGATGAAGAAATATGTGAAGCATTACAAAGAGAAGAACGCCTGATAGAAATATTGGAGCCACCAATTACTACACCTTTAAAAGTAAAACCAGATAAGCAATCGATTGTTTCAATAACTGTATAACATGGGCAGAAGAAACATGCAAGAAAATGTTTTTAAGAAAGGACAACAAGTTACACAAAAGTAGATCTCAATTAATTATTATTTGAAATCTATGTAATTTTGAAATATGTTACAGTTACAATAAAACCTGTCACACAAAAACACACATATGTACATACATTACATAAATTATATTCGTTTTGTTTATTATGATTGTTTCTCTATAATCCAGTAACCCGAACATTCTAATAATCCGGCCCCGGTATGTTTATATTTTATATTTTTATATATTATATGTATACTAGCTACGAAATAAAACTAAAACAAAAGAAAATAAGTAAAAAAATTCGTTAAGATGCAATAAAACAAAAACATTATTAGATTTAGAACTAAACATGTTCCGTTTAATTCTAAATCTAATAATGGTGCATTCATATTACGGAGCAGCCTTCAAATTAAAAGTTATTTTTTTCAACAAAGATGAATCACAAATTTCAATAGTGAATAAACTTAATATTAATAAATCAGTAGTTTATTGACTAATTAAAAAGGACGAAGCTGTTAGGACAGTGCAGAATGTCAATTTGCGCGGACAGCCCCCAAAAATTTCATGAAAATTTAGAAGTTGGAGCTTTTTTTTGATAAAAGAAAAAGATCATCTAAATTGAATTCCAGAAAAATGGGAAACAGTTTTCCCTAACAATGAGTCTAACTTGTTAAATTCAGATGAACTAAATTGGCAATTCAGCGCCTAAAATAAGAGACTAAGTCCACGTTATAGTCAAGGCACACTTAAGCATAGAGTTGGAAATGTGATTGTATGTAGCGCTTTTCCGCAAGTTGGCGCGTAAGTCAAAATACCTACAAAAATGGATCGTTTTGTGTAAAGGGACATTTCAGCAAACCATACGCTTCACTATGCTGAATGGCAAATACAATTTTAGTGTTTCAACATAATAACGAGCCAAAACACTCAGGAAAGTCGATCAAAGATTAGTTATGTACTAATGGTAATCAAGTCTTGGGTCGGTCACCTCAATCTTAACTTAAATCCCCTAGAGGATCATTTCGCCAATTTGATCCGTAGTGTCGGAACTCAAAAATAAAAGTGAGCTAATGACCTACAAAAGAAAAGTGGGAATCCATGCCAAAATGATGTGCGATAGTCATAAGAAATAATGCCTATAGTATTAAATACCCAAAGTAACCTCCGTTTCGAATTTTTATTTGAGATCTCAGAGAAATCATTATATTTCATTCGAAACTTTCCAAAAAATAAAAATTTCATATTATTTTTAAATCAAAATCTGTAAACTTTGGAGTTGCTTAGTCATATTTCCGCCAACACCTTTTTCAGATGTTCTTAAATGATCATTGGTATATTTTCATTTTTTTTATCAACAATGTAGATACGTAAATAAAATTTCCGATACTAAATTAGACTTACCAGGATTCGGAGATCTGCAAAACGAGGAATTTTTTTCAGCTTTTGGAACATTTTCAACAAGGAATTTATCACTTGTTAAAATATCGTTATAGTCAGTCGGAAACTCACAAAATGTGAGACTTTTGTCGATCTGCGATATTTTACTGTTTATAGCATCTCTTTTGGAAGTCGACAATGCGTTGGTATCTATCAGCGCGAAAATTGTCTGACCAAGCAAGTTCCACACCTCTGAAAGATGTGGTTGTGTAGCCTCATTTAATTCTGACGCGAACAGCTTATTCCAATTAGAATTGTGTTTACTAGTGAGCTCGTGGTGCTTCGATCCTGATATGAAGTTTATGTCACGTCGAACATTACTCAAATTCGTACAGGTACCAATTGATCTGCATGATTTTTCAAAAGAGTCTGTTTGCACTTGCGCATCTTCAGTCTGCCCAAGAACGTCTTGAATAGGTGAGAGCGCTGTTGGTATGTCCACCACAGTCTCTTTGAAAATATCTTCAACTGCAATCGGTATTACTTCGGGAAAATTGACGGCGACGCTGTGTTTCCTAATGAAGGCTGATGTACAAGTAGATCTAGTTGTTGTTGAATATTGGTATTGAGTACCTCGGGAAACCATTCGGGTTGCACGGTTTGAATCACGTTTTTTCATCTCTTTCTGACTGTAGTCACATTTAACCGTTGTTGGCCGCTTCTCAGTCGAAACAGCTGATACGTCAAAAGCCTCAACGGTACTGTCCTCCCCGAACATTTGTAATGTTGGAAATTTGTTGAAAAACGTCTGAAAATTGTCTTTTAATACTCTGAAGTCGTGATTTTGTTTTTTTTCCTTCTCCTTTGCAGTTTTCAATTCCTCATTCACTTGATTATAGTAAAGACGTTTTTGCATCAGTTCAACTTTCAAATTTGATATTTCAGCTTCAGCTCCGCTTAAGCGACTAAGTTGCATCTCACTACATCGCTTTAAAGTATTAGCCCGTAAATTCTCTTGTTGATACATTGCTTCAACTTCTTTCACAGTGCAATTTAATTCTTCAAGTTGCTTTTTAAGGGATTCGTTTTCATTTTTAAGAAAATTCATTGCTATCACAAGGTTGTTTGTATCTTCTATGCGTTGTGATAGTTCAACAAAATCACGTTCCGCAGTTTCGGACACATTTTCACCATCTTGATCGAGAAAGTCAAAGTCGAACTCAAAATCTTCCATACTTTAAATGCTTGTACTTTCAGCGTTGCTAAAGAAATGTCGACCTTTTCGGATAAAAAAACAACCCGATTCTAACCTCGAATCCGACAAAACGTCTGACAGCAATATTTCATTTTTGACATAATGAACCTTATGTTCCAGTCACATGTACATTTGTTTACACATTCGTTCTTCTTACCTCAAGTATTTGTTCTATCGTTCGAATCCTTTTCAACAATTCCAAGAGACGCATTTCCGCGCAACCAAAATCGACCACCTAATAAATGTTTTTAAAGTTTATAGTCACTATTTCGAACAAATCATGCCAAAGCTGCGTAGTCTTAATACCTTCTTGATTTGACCCCTAAAGATTTTATCTTCGAGAACGCGCACAGCTATATTATATCTTTGCTCATACACAGGTGGAAAAAATTTCAGTTCTTGGGAAGCAGTGTAATAAACGCTACTGTGGGAAGCAATATCGGTTAGAGAAATAGACATATCAAACTGGCCTATTACGCTTGTCTCTTGACTAATGGACTAAATCAAGTTGACAACATTAAGCAACAATGCCATAGCGTAGTATCACGCATACTGTACGGCACTGTTCCATGTAAAAGGTCTGATAGCCTCTTCTTATGCTTGTAGTAGTGACAGTATAGGGGAGAATATATGGCCTAAGAACGCACCATCCGATAAAAATATTGCACATTCTGCATTTAAATTTTCATTGGTTTGGTTTGGTATGTTCAGTCTACTTAAAAAGCCTACCGTATGGCTTCCATTAAATTTTTTAATCATATCATTATTTCACTTTTTTTAAGTATTTGATTATTTGTAAGTATGTAAGTCAAATTATTTTCCAAAAATAACATACAATAGCTAGCGACCCTTTTCGATAATGGAGTAGTTTTTCTCATAGTCGTTGAGAAGGTCTAACAAGTAGGATGACTGCTGCGTCAAAACTGCACCAAGGGCAAAATTACTCGCATATTATATGAAATTAAACTTTTTGTTGAAGTCAAGGTTTAAAAATAGGCTGATTGGTAACGACGTCTTTGAGTTTTTCGATAGCAGAAATGTGATTTGGTTCATTCGGGTTCATATTCGCTCCCTTCTTCAAATACGTCGTCATGAGTTAGGCTACTTAGGCATAATACTTGATTCGTTTTTAACAATAAAAGATTTTATTTGTTTGTTTTTTTATGTCGTTGGTAATTTCAGGTCATGAATTATTTGGTTTTGGTTTAGTTTTATCCCGTCTGGAGTTTCTAAAGATTTAATATCTTTTTCAGGAAGTTTAACATGTTGTTTTGTATCTTTAAACCAGCTGCTCATAATCCATCGGGTACTTTTTGAATATTGTGAACACGATTTTTTAATCTTTAGTAAATCTCTGGAAGAGATTTACTAAAGATTAAAAAATCGTCCAGTTCGATCTTTGTTTCTTACATGAATCATTTTCGAATTATAGAGTTCTTTGATTACCAGAAAAGAATCACTAATTTGAAAGGAGTTTTCGTTATTATTAATTTATATGAATTTTTCTCTATTTCGAATTTTGCTTCAAGGGGTGCCAAAATTGAAACCATCACCTTCCATGTCAAAGGTCTTTGAAAATGAAACACTTCGGGAATAGGTGGGACAGTTTTGGATCTTTGCTTCAGTTGTAACATAGATAGTATAGAAGTAGAAAAGTTTTGTTTTTAATTCTTGATACCTGTTTAAAATCTGTGTCTTTAAAGTACTATTTTCTGAACTAGACTCGATTAGACAGGTTGATCTGGTTCCTGGATGTCCCTGATATTTAGTCTTAAAATTATTAGTTTAAATTATAAATTAGATAGTTTAGTCTTTATTATTATGATTACGGTCCTTAACCCGTGAGAAGGCGCGCTATGAGCAATTTGCTCACACAAAAATTTAATTCAAAAATTTTTTGTCTTTCCCTTGCCACACCAATTCAAGCACTTAAGTACCTTCCTAAATATTCACCCCCTCTCCCCTGACGCAATTCTCGATCCGCTCAGTGGCGTTGCGACCGCGCAGCAAGGCGTTTGTGGAGGCCGTGTACCAACGTGCGGCACTTTGCTCATCACGCGCCCATTCGTGTAAGTATTTATTTTTGTGGTTTAAAAAAGTTAGATTGTTATTTCTGCCATATTATTTCATTTGTTTGATTTATATTAGTTGATTATCATGTAAAAACTCTTTAGTAATAATGTTATTATTTTTATTTTTCTTCTAGCTACACTACAGATACAAAATGGACGATCGAATGCAAGCACAAATTTGTTCGTGGTTGGAAGAGGATTCTGGTGATGAATTGGATGCAGATCTTGAAAATGGGGAACAATATCGTGTTGATACCATAGAAAGCGATAGTTCTGTCATCCGTAGTCCTCACGAAACTGATACGGAGCAATCGTCGGATGAAAACGATGCTGATATTTCTACTCCCGCGACTCAACAACAAAGAGGTAGGATCCCATACTATATTGGCAAAGATCGTTCCACAAAATGGCTTATCCACAAGTCTTTACGTAACGTACGTACTAGGAGTTATAACATAGTTATCCACCTGCCAGGAGTAAAAAATGTAGCTAAGAATGCCAAAGAACCTTCACAATGTTTCTCATTGTTTGTGGATGATACCATGATAGACAAAATAGTGCTGTACACGAATGTGTACATAACTAAACTACAAGAAAAGTTTTCACGTGAACGGGATTGCAAACTTACAGATGCAGTTGAAATGAAAGCATTGATCGGAGTTTTGTACATGGCGGGCTTGAAAAAGATCTGTCATTTAAATGTAAAAGAAATGTGGCTAGATGATGGAACAGCATGTGATTTTTTTAGAGCAACCATGTCTATAAAAAGATTTTTATTTTTGTTACGGGTTTTGCGATTCGATGACATAAATACTCGTGATAACAGAAAGGAAACCGACAACCTGGCACCAATCCGAGAAATTTTTGAAAGCTTTGTTGCTCATTGTAATCAAAATTACACACCCGGGGAATACTGTACTGTGGATGAAATGTTGGAATCATTCAGAGGCCGCTGTAAATTTAGAGTTTATATATCCAACAAACCCGCAAAGTACGGCGTCAAAATCTATGCACTTGTAGATTCCAAAACCTTCTACACAAGCAATTTGGAGATTTACGCCGGGAAACAACCCGCAGGGCCATTCAGTTTGAGTAACTCCGCTGCTGATGTAGTGAAGAGAATTGCACAACCCATATTGAACACGGGAAGAAATCTAACTATGGACAATTATTTTACATCCATACCGTTGTTTGATGAACTGAAAAACACCTACAGAACAACTGCGGTGGGAACAGTGCGAAAAAATAAAAAAGAGATTCCGCCTTCTTTTTTGTCAACAAAGGATAGGCCAATGCCAAGTTCAATTTTTGGTTTCGGTGAAGATAAGATAATCTTATCATATGTGCCAAAGAAAAAAACAAAGAAGATTGTCCTTATGCTATCAACACTTCACAATGACGACGCTATAGACCAAGAAACTGGAAGTGAAGCTAAACCTGAGATTGTAACATTTTACAATTCCACAAAAGGAGGCGTAGATGTTGTAGATCAAAAGAAAGAGGATTATTCCGTTGCCAGAATCACATCAAGATGGCCAATGCGCTTATTCTTCTCCATTTTGAATATAACTGGGATCAATGCCCAAATAATATACAAAGCCAACACAAACACTCTGATTGAGAGACGAACATTCTTGAAAGAGGTGGCTCTCGAGCTGGTGAAACCACATATTTCACGCCGGATTGGCATGGAGAACATATCCTCAGATCTCAAATTTCTAATGAAGCGATTTGTGCCGGCTCCTGTGCCTGTTGCGGAGCCAGGACCAAGCGGATTTTGTGCAATATGTCCTAGACGTAAAAATAGAAGGTCAAAAAAAGCATGTACTTCGTGCAAGCAATTACTTTGCACCGAACATGTAAAATACATGTGTTCAGTGTGTTTCGAGAGCCACATTAGTGTAGATTTAATGGATGAATAACACTTTTTAGTTTTTGTTATGTAACAGTTTTTATTGTGATTTTTATGAAACGTGCCAAAAAATTTATTTAATACTAGCTTGTTTTGTTATTTGCGTTAGAAGTTGCTATTATGTTTGATAGTTTTGATTAAAATACTTGTTTTCTTACTTACTAAACCTTGTGTTATTTATTTAAATACATAAGAAGCCAATAAATATAGAAACACTAAAAATATAAACATTTATAATAGTGTGAGCAATTTGCTCGCGCGCGCCTACTCGTGTAAGAAAATTAGGCGCGCCTTCTCACGGGTTAAAATGTAAAATCATTACGGATGAGGTTTTATTGAATGATGTGAAGAGCTTGTGGAAACCTTTGCAATTATTGATCCATTTTACTGTTGAGGCAATTTTATCAAAACGTGACGGTCTTTGCCTTAACTTCCACATTGATTTTCAATTTTAAGTTTATTGTTATCAGTGTTAATACAATATATATACACATACATTACATGAATTATTCTATATACACTATAATAATGATTGTTGTTTTTTTTCTTTATTTCGTTCCCGATGTAATGATTGGCGTATCATTTTTTGTGGATATTCGTAACCTTATTCAAGGCAACTTGTGTGGCCAAACAAAATCATTGATTTCCATACAATATTTCTGGCCTTTTTTTATGTACTGTCCTTTTGAAATCCCCTACCTTTACAGTACTTTTGTTCTTTTCAGTTGCGCGAGTTAGGATAATTAGAGATTTATGCTTAAAAAAAATAAAGTGAAATTCAAATTTTACAATTTATTTGAGCAGAGCTTCTTCTTGCTTCCGATAAATACAACTGATTCTTACAATATTGTACACTTCTATTTATTCAGAAAAAATGCTTATGTTTTGTTTTGGCTTCAAATTACATTCGCATGAAAATGATGAGTTTAGAAAAGTGCAATATACATGTCTGGGATTTTGTCTGGGATAGATTACGTTACGATGGTTGTCGGCTAGTTGTTGTTGTTAGGCGGATCCTAGCTCCTCCCCCCTTAGTGTAAGGTGGACGGCAAAAGAACTGTGTCCTTGCAGGTTCTTTGGCTTGAACTATTACAGGTGGAGTATTTTGTTGATGTTTGAGCCTGGTGACAATTTTCCAGGGGGTGTAACAGATGACGATTGCAACGAGGGTGATGCTTGTACCTGCGGTAATGGTCATGTGCAGATCCTTGAGTTCAGTGTTGGTAGGAAACTCCTTGGTGAGGTGAGTATGAGTGCACTGGTAGTTGCCCAAATGCTTCAGTTGAATTTCGTTCCTGCTTGGCAATTTCAAATTTATTTTACTAAAAGCAGTTGGATGAATAATGATTTCGTTCCCAGAAGGTTGATACTTTAGTGTTGTACGTACTGCTGTTTATGGTTATCTTGCAGCCCTCGAAACGTATCAGGATGGTTCCTTTGACTTGTAATTGTTTAGGTCTGCACGTAGTGTTGTTTGTGCTCTCAGGAGCGTTTATAAGCAGCAGGTGATTTGGTTCCGGTTCGAATATTTCCACGTCCTTTTCTTGTTTGTACAGGTGGCATTCAGCAGGCTTATAATCCAGGATGTTGAATAGGCCTTTTGACTGTGAGACGTCTTCCCAAATAGGGGTTTGGAGGCAGTAGAAGGTTCCCTCGATGCTCTGGCATCTTGTGACGAGTTCTTGGTCAAGGATGACGTAGGGTTTGGTTGCAATTGTGTTTGTTTCATTGATAGGTATGGATATGATGTGGAATAGGGAATATACTTCCTTCGAAAGGGTGGGAATTTTTATGTTAAAGATGATGTTTGAGTTGTTAGAATAGGCCTGTAAGCACAATAACTCGTATATGTGTTCAAAGGATATTACACTTTTGCCTTGGTTTTCAAGTAAGCGGTATATTTTCGTTAGTTCTTGCGGGTTAAGAATCATTTTTGAAATATTGTTTAGTTTCGCCAAAATAATTGCTTCAGAAATTCCAGTTGAATGGTTAATGAGAACATCGATGTTAAAATTAATTTCGTTTATATATATTTTATGTTTAATTAAATTAGAAGTACTAAATTGAAAGTACTTCATATTTCTACTATCGTTTATAATTTGATTTTTTAAATTTTTCTTTTGATAATCAGTGATTGTTTTTTGTTGTTGATTGATCTGTGTAGTAATTTTTTAGAATCGTTCAATCATTTGTCCATTTATTTGAGTTTGTCCAGTAAATTTGGTGTCGAGTTTACCTTCGTTGGCTGAAATTTTATCTATTTCATTATTTATTCTGATTGCGTCGTTTGCGTCCAAGTTTCCAGTAATCCCTTTTATGATGGTAACTAACCCATTTATCAACCCTCTTATAGTTGGTTTTTGGGGTAGTAATGCAAGCAGTTTATTTTTTACGTCTAGCTTTTATTTTTGTTATTTTCAATGATTTCGTATATTCTGTGTTGTTGTCAAAAGTTGCCAGTCAGTCTTTTCTCGTATATCATCAAGTTGTATAATATGTACGAGATTGTTGTTGCATGTTATTAAACGTGCGTTCCCCAGTGTTATTGAAAGTAACCCGTTCCTCTTTGAAAGATCCTCCAGGTCCATCTTCTGTCCGGTTACTAGGGTCAGTACGACCAATTGTCTGAAATTTACGTTTTTTCTTTAATTTAGATTTTTGAAGTTTTTGATTCCTATCTGTAATTCCTATAACATAATTATTTGTGTTAATTCTGTGTTTAGTAAGCCTGCGATTTAATGTATTTCATCTACACTCTCTCCTAAACACTACAGATCCCTCGTTATAGCTTTCAGGGTCGTTTCTATTTTTGTTAAGTTTTGTTAGTATTTTATTTGTTTGTTCAATTAGTAAAGATTCTATCTCAGGGTAGAGCTGTGCTTGAATTTCTCTGAATTTTTCTAAATATTCATGACTGCTTGTATGTTGTTTGTCTTTATTAAATTTGTATGTAGAATAATTCAAATGGGGTGCATTTTATGGCTGAATAAAAAGCATTGTTGTAAGTGACTTTTACTTCGTTCAAAATGTTCTCTGGGTCTTTGTCTAGATACTTGTCACGGTTTGTTCTGTATGACTCTGTAATTGTTGCGATGGCACAGAGTTCCTTCTCGATTGTAGAATAGTTGATCTCAGAATCGGTCAACGTTCTACTCACGTAGCAAATCGGCTTATCGCTACTTATTGCGCCTTGCGATAATACAGCACCAATTGCGAAGTTACTCGCGTCCGTCGTAAGGACGAACGGTACGTTAAAATCCGGATGTTCGAGAAGAGGGTCGTTCAAGAGAATATCTTTGCAGGAGTTGAATGCTCTTATGTGAGGATCATTTTATTTAGATCAATGAGCAAAATACATGTCTGGGATTTAAATTACGTTACGAAGGTTGTCGGCGAGTTATGTTGTTGTTAGGCGGATAGTGCTGTAACTTGCGGGAGAACAAATTGCAGTGCCAATGGAAATTTTATAGCACAAAGCCATTACTAAGCGAATTTTGCGAATTTCTGCATTTCTCAGGAACTTACGACATTAAACAATATACGAGTGTCTCCCTCTTCCATTTCAAAAGTTCTTGGGACCGGCTTAGGTGAATGGTTTTGTTGATGAAGACACACGTATTTTTTGTTTCGCTTATTAGATGGAGCGAAACTCAAATAAATAGTAAACTATCCTAACCCCAAAATATTGCAAATTTTTTCAGCCCCAAACACAGTTTGGCCATACTGCATCTTCTCAAAGACAAAGCCATCCTAGTAATTTCGCTGGGTCCTCTGAAAGAAAATGGCTTCTAAAAATATACTTCTACTATATATAAACATACAAGTCTAACCCCGTTTGCCATATACCTGTTTATAATACAAAAACGGCTCACCAACAAGCAATTTCAGCCAGTTTAAATTGAAATGAAAAGTTCACATGGTTCAACATCGCGGAAAATATAATAGTTGAATTAAGTATTGCCAGAAGGCTTTTAGAATACATTGCAGAGTATCGGTCAAAATTTGATCGTATACTGATACCAGACAAATCAATGGCACTGGTTGTTCTGTATTTGAACAACTAGTTTCGTCCTCCGGAAAAATGTTCCAATGCCTTTTCCGACTGGAAAGAGTTTACTAAATGTTTTGATGACATGTTACCCTGAACTTCTGCAAAAATAATACTCTCCAATCAAGACGCGCACGCATCAAAAATATTATAGAAACTCACCATTTAGTAACATAGTTACATGAGACCAATAGCAGCAGAAAGATATTAGAAATACAGAAATCATTATATTAAAATTAAGAGAAACGATGAACACTTAAATTAGTGGACCGCATAAACTCTATAGGGGTACCACTTAGGTCAAAGTGAAACCCAAGCATGTATATCTAATCAAATTTAGAAAACACAGATATGGCACAGTGAATTTCCAAAATTTTTCTAAAATTAGAGACTTAGATCATGATGAAAGGATAAATACTTAAACTTTTTTGTTTAAAGTTAGTGAAAGAAAATTTTGAACAAAATTTAAGAAATTGGACACAACCGATGTTATCCTAATGAAATGATTTGTGTAGGAATCGCACATGATTGACGATGAGCAGTAAAAAAATAGTGCATGGAGTTCCTCCGCGCGGAAGAAGTGAAACTTTAGAAAGTATAAGTAGAAATTGATTTTTAGTGAACTCATATTGTTTCTTTAAGACAAACTTTATTAACAATGCTTACAATTCACAATTGATCGCATCTTTTAATTATCATTTTCGAGTGGAGAAATGTCCAAATTTTGGATGTTTCTATCCAACAATTGATATCCAACTATAAAATGATAACTAAAGTAAGATACGAAATGTTTGAGTTCTATTTTTTCAATATTTCTTGCAATAACTGCATCAATGGTAGTTCCCTCTTTGGATCATTTTTACCATTCATCATGTCCAATCCAAATTTGTCTTTGAGGAAGGTTAATAATGTTTCAGCTTCAGGTAACGAGAAATTCACATTTAAATCTCCTGCAAGGATCACAGGCCGCTCACAATAATCAATTTCTTCACTAGTAACGTCTGCCAGAGCTTGTGAACCTGCAGTGGATAGTGGCAATAAAGATTTTGGAAAAAATAATTTAATATCCCTCATGGCTGTATTTGGTGAAATACAAATGCCAATTAGAATCAATTTCTTCGGATTATTTTCGCTGTAGTTGACTACGCACTCTACAGCACATATGTCTCCAATTCTTTATGACGTTGAAATTGTCACATCAGGATTCCCTGAGTATTTATTATTATTATTGTACTGGGGTCCACTTGCTGGAAAATAGCATAGGCCAGCATCGGCCCTTAGCTCCCCATGTGTAGTACTATTGTTTACAGATGGTCTATCCTGTCGTCCTACAGAAGCCAAGCAGTTTCCCAGTTCTGTGGTCGCCAAGTGTTCCAATTCTGTTACGCCAGTATACCTCAGCCAAATAAGGCGTTTGTTGGCCAGACTCGGGCAATCTAGGAGGAAGTGTTCTGTACTTTCTTCCTCTTCACCGCAAGCTCGGCAGGTGTCATCCGTTTGGATTCCTATTCGTTTGGCGTGTTGAACTAGAAGATTAATACTGCCAACAATGTTCTAACGCCATTTCGGTTTTTTTCCTAGGAGTTGTTTTGTCCTCATTTGATAAGCGTGAGGCCAAAGAGATCGAATTATTCTGCAGTCGTTCCTGCCATTCCAAGCCGTATCTGTCTCTTTCCAGAGGATTTCGTCTAGTTCCCTTTTTGCCGTTGCTAGTGGCACTTTAATTGTGTCTATTCTAGTGGCATTTTGGTCGGCTGATCCAGCTCTCGCTAGCTCATCCGCTCTTTCGTTTCCCTCTACACCGCTGTGTCCAGGGACCCAAGTCAGTTTTACATTTACTCGGGCTGTTGCGGTTTTGAGAGCCTGGCTACAATCCTGCACCAGTTGTGAAACTACGCGGTTAAAGGCAAGCACCTGCAGTGCCGACTTACTATCCGAGAGTATTTGTATAGCCTTCTATAGCCGCTTTTATTACAAACACTTCCGACTGGAAAACGGTGGTGTGGCTCTCCAGTTTATAACTTCGGTTGAGTTGCGGGTGATCTGGGAAAAAGATTCCGGCACCGCTTCCCTCCTTCGTTTTAGAACCATCGGTGTAGATCATAATCTCATTTCCGGATGTGAAATCCTGCACCGTTCTCCACGCTTCTCTGGTCGGAATGTTGATTTTGTATGGAATTGTTGTGTCCAATATTGGTTAAATTCTATCCAGCTCTCTTTTACTTGGCGGGGCCATTCTCTCCATTTTTTCCAAAATGCATACGTGCCCCGTTTGAGTGTGGTTAGATAACCCATATGTGGATTTTAATCTGATGGTTGCAAGTGATGCCTCTCTGAAGATGAATTTGTCGAGTGGCATGAGATTAAGCATTATCTCCATTGCAGCAGTTGGCAACGTCCTAATGGCACCTGTGATGCCAAGGCAGGCCATTCGCTGGATCTTCTCTAGCTCTTTTGCAATGGTTTTCTTTTGTAATGCCTGCCACCAAACCAACGCCCCGTAGGTGGTTATCGGCCTCACTACTGTTGTGTAGATCTAGTGGGCAATTTTGGGTTTTATTCCCCAGATTTTTCCCACTAGTCTTTTCATTGTGAAGAGCGCCGCTGTAGCTCTCCGTCTGACTGCTCCTATGTGTGGAGTCCAAGTTAGCTTACTATCCAAGGTTACTCCTAAGTATTTCACCTTGTTTACTAAACTGATATGTTTTCCGTCAATGGTCGGGGGTGAAAATGTCTCCGGCTTACGGCGCTTTGAGTAAAGCATAAGCTCCCTTTTTTTCGGCATTGATGCGCAGTCTGTTTAGCTTCGCCCACTCAAAAAGATGTGAGAGTGCGGTATGTATCAATTCCGACATGGTTTCCGGGAACTTTCCACTTATCAGTATAACGATAACGTCAGCGTACGCTACCGTTTTGGTTAACTGTGAGTACCCAGGCAAGTGGTGATACTATGCCGCCTTGTGGTGTACCCCTGTTAGTCCATTTATTCAAGGTTACACCGTTTTCGTCGGCTGTAATCTTCTTTTTAGCTAGTAGCTCCGTCATTCATTTAGTAAGATATGGGTCTATTGCATATCTTTGGATGGCTGCTACTATGCTCTCAGTTTTTACATTGTTGAAGGCTCCCTCGATATCAATGAAGGCCGCCAAGGTGTAATCTTTGATGGCAAGGTTCCTCTCTATTCTGCTTACGACTTCGTGTAGTGCCATCTCTGTTGAGCGCCCTGGGAGGTATGCGTGTTGGTTGGGGCAAAGCTCCGTTATGTTCACGGTGCTTTTTATGTACCCATCCACCAGGCGTTCCAGGGTTTTCAACATATTATTGTGATATCCGCTTTCATAAGCATGATCGGATACACTTTGTCGGTTCCTGGTGATTTGTGAGGTTCGAAGGTATTAATGGCCCAAAGGACCTTTTCATCGCTTACTATTTCTTTTAGGGGGGCACGGTAAGGAGTCATGTTGTTTACTTGTTCTGTCTCTTCATCCGTTGAGCCCGGAAAGTATTGGTTTAGTAGGAGCTTGAGTTGTTCTATGCTATTTGTTGTCCACGATCCGTCCTCCTTTTGAAGCATCGTGTCCACATGTGGTTCTCTTTTCAGAGCCCTGCTTAGCCTGGATGTCTCGTTTCCTCCCTCAATATTGCTGCAAAAAGGATTCCAGGATTTCTTTTTCTCTCTTCTTACAGCTGTTTTAAAAATTTTCAGATTTCGCTTATAGTCCTCCCAATCCGTATCTCGGTTTGTGAGGCGAGCTATTCTGAATAGTCTTTGAGTATTTTCCCTGATCTCTTCCTGTTCTTTGTTCCACCAGCTTACCTGTTTTTGTTTGACGGTAGTGGTTGGACACATTTCACTGAAACTATCGACCAGTATACTTGTGATATATCTCACTTCATTGTCGATGTCCTTTCGACTTCTCAATGGATTTACCTGGTGTGAACCTATATATCTTTTAGTAGCGTTTGTGTAACCGCCCAATCCGCTTTTCTAGGGTTGCAGTAGACCAATGGGGTCTTCTCGCCTCTTCTCACTTGAAAGGTGATCCATTGGTGGTCCGGAAGCTAGGTGAGCCACATACTCTCCAGCCGTGCAGATCCTCCAATGCCTCTTTTGTGATTAGAGTGACGTCTATCACTTCTGCTCTATTTTTTGTTATAAAAGTCGGTGTGTTACCCTTATTTGCTAAGTTGAGGTTAGTAGTTATTAAGTAATTGACTAACTGCTCAACTCTTTCGTTGCACTTGGTGCTTCCCCAGAGTTTGTGTTGCGCGTTTGCATCGCTTCCGATGATGGCCCGCTTCCCCCGTATATGCTCCGATAGGGTCCGAAATTCGGTGGTCGGCGTCGGAGCGTCAAACGGTAGGATTACCTGAGTAAGGAGCTTTTATATCTAACTGTGGAGTAACAATATGAAATTTTTTTTCTGATTGTGATATATAGGAACCCCTGCATTCTGAATTTCGTTACGTTGAAATCTTACAATGAAATCAAAATTTGGTATGAGAACAGGAGGTTTATTATCGTCCATAAACGTTTCTGATAACATTAAAATGTTCGATTTTTGAAAAACTCTATCCGTCAAATCATTGGCGTGTGCACGAACACTGTGACAATTAAATGCTACGAGTGATAAGTTTCTTTTCGAGTTGATAAATTTACATAGTTCTTCATCCAAGGTGGAAAGTGAATTTTGACGCAATTTCATCATCTCATTCCGCAAAGTGACACTCGATCGGTCGTTACTCCCGTTCCCATGGTAAAATTTCTTATGTTTGTTGACTGGGATAATATACAAGCCTTCAATTGAAACCGCTCTCGACATGACGACGTAAACCAACTGTTGGGTTGAATTTTTTCATAATAATAAACCATCTCATTGAAAGTTCCCCCTTGCGACTTATGAATCGTCAATCCACAGGCTGGTGCTAGTGGAAAATGATTTCTCTTAGCTGAGATACTTCTTTGTCTATTAAAATAGATTGTAGCACTTCGTCGACAGATCGGGACAGCTAAAGGATTCAGATTATTAGCGATCATAAATAAACGTGCAACGGCCCGAGCTTTTACTCCAGTTCCCCGTTCGTAGCGTAACTTCGCCGTTATCACTTCTTTCGACGTGGTCCAATTTTCCCATGGCACCGTTGACCAATCCATCAGCAACTTCAATGGGTGTCTGCTGGTAATTTTTTTCTTTTCAAGGGCTTTACGTGCACTTTTAAGTTGTTCCTCGTTGTCATAATCTGAGATGAAATCTGTAACCTCGGATATTGTCTGATTTGGTTGATTTTCTAGAATTTCTCTGTTATATTTCTCAACAGTTTGGTTGAAATAAGCCAGACGTATCACGTGCGGGCATAACCGATTAGCCTCTTCTTCTGTCACAAATTTCGATTCCACTAGTGCAAACTCGACATCATCCAATCGATCTCCATTTCCTATCTTCGTTAAAATCGTCAAAAATACAACATTTGACAACTCCCACCAACTTTCACTGGTGGGAACTGTCCTAAAGCTCCAACCAGTGTGACATCCAGTCCTCCAAAAGGGTTATCTGATTTGCCTGTTATCAATTTCAATCTTCTATTAATTCGTTTCTTTCTCTCTCCTTCTTTCTACCTTTGTGTATCTTTCCTTCTCTCTCCCTCTTGCGTTGGAATATTAGACGCTACTCGTTGCTAACGCTCGCGCTGGCCTGTAATAGGTATACTACGCGCATGCGTTCGGGTGCCACGCATTCACTCTCTCTTTGTCTCATTTTATTCCCCTCCCCAGGAGCGTTGACGTTTAACGCAACAGTGCTTTCATGGCCGCTGGACTGCCCGCCTTATATGGGACGTGGGATCGTGGCTAAATCGAAGGCACGATGAGACTGATTATTACCTTACCCAGCTTCTGTGCGGGCATGGGTATTTTCAGTCTTACCTGCACAAGATTGGTAAATCACGGTCCCCAGACTGCATTTTCTGCCCAGGAGAAAGGGACGACGCACACCTTCACACCTTCTTCAACTGTAGAAGGTGGAACAGGATGCGGTACGACTTGTGGGAGGTAATGGGAGAGCTTTCTCCAGACAATCTGGTCGGAGAAATGCTGAAAATTTTCGACAAATGGACCTGTGTGGTCCATACACAATACTTACTGTCAATACTTACAGCAAAAAAAGGTACCATGGATAACCTTAGGCGCGGGGTCTCCTTTCCAGCAGTCTTCCTCCATCCTGCCCCCTCCCGCTGGGGGGACTCTACGCTAACGGCCCCTAAGGCAAAATAAAAAGAGGCCTATCCCAAAGTAATGTGTCAAACAGTTTCAGGCTATGTTCTCTTGAGGGGGGGGGGGGCGTTTAGTGGCTAGTTTGGTAGCATGCGCTCCTAGGAGTCCCACACTCCGGGCGTAAATTGCCTTCACCCCCCAACCCAAAAAAAACAGTGCGTTCATACCCCATCCATGGTAGCGTTAAACGTTTAACGAAACCTTGTTGGAAGCCGCATTAGAAGTTTCACTTCAATAAAGTAGGGGACATATGCTTTATCTTTAGAGATAGATTTATTGCGAAATTAACAGTTTTGTCTCCTATCGAAGTACTGTAGAATTGTATCTTGGCTTTTATTACATTTCGGGTTGATATGGTGATGTGATGCAAGTAAAGCTTATGATTTCGCACCTGATTCCAGCTCGTTGTTCATTCCTTTATTTTTTTGATAAACACTCCACTTGTTCGACTATGGAATCTGCGCAATTGTCATACCTGCACAATGAGCCCATTCTACGCAAAAATTAACATACATTAACGACATCGCAGTTTTTGTAACTCATGTGTAACACAGGCATTTAAATTCTGCTCGACCTAGCATACAAACTCTTTTGACGAGTCAGGCTTTTTGTAATTTTGTTGATATCGATGTAAACGGGGACTTCTTGGCTGATTCGTTGCGTACTACTTCCATCGCGTTCCTGTTAAAAGCCATGAATGCTAGGAATAAAGTCTGAGTTCCAAAATTGTGATTTACGCTGCAGATTCAATCCTTTCAGGCTAAAAACTCCATTAATTCAACAAAAATAAGTGAAAATTTACAGAACGTTTTACATTTGATTCACAAAATTTATATTTACATAGAAGAAAATTTTCAAAAAGGACAAAATAATAGTTTCTGTGAAAAACCCTTCTATTAAGGTTTAGCTTATATTTTATTTGAAAAATTATGGTACATGATGAAGAATATGGCGAATAATAAGTATCAATTTGACCAACCGCGATTTCCAAACTTCAATCGGTTCCATATTTGGTTTGCGTATATTTAATAAAAACTCTTTGACATTCAATGAAATATTCGCCTCGAGGTACCGTATCTTGAGCTTTGTAGTATTTTTAATTGTATTATTTCATGAGATTAAATTTTTCAGAGGTGCAATACTTCCTTCTCAAGGGGATGGAGCAAAACCATAGCGTAACAACATACAGCGATAACACTCCGAACAAACGACCGATCTAACGGTATTCAACGAATTCTGCAGAATTGCGTTGGTGTTAGTACAAATGTTTATTTTTCTCTATTTTCTCTATCTATTTTCATTTAGCTTGTAAACAAAACGAGCAAAAAATAAAAATTTTTATTGACACCAATACAATACTGCGATACGAGAGTCTTTCAGCAAATGTTAACCAGTTTTCGTGACATGCGTTTGTATATGACATCGTACAATGCTTGCGATGCGTTGATGCGAGAAATATTCGGAAAATCGAAAATTCTTCGTAACGAAGAAAATTCTTCGCGTTTGGCGAAATGAAATCAATGCGTTTGCTTTTCAAACGTCTTAATTAGTTTTTAAGTTCTAGGGTTATTCTGAATGAATTTTGTGGGAAAATTTCGTGCATCCTTGTTGAGGCTATAATTTGCCAAACGAAGGAAAATTCCGAATTCAAAACTTTAAAAAAATCAAAACCAATTGCAACCAGATTTCATTTAAAACAACACCAATTTGATATTTATCATATGAACATTATTCTTCCGGGCATCGCGTGCATTGTAAATGGAATGCGTTGTGCGAAGTCGAGATAGAAACGCATCGCCGTAACGCAGCATTATATCATGGCCGGAATTGTTTAAATGAATGGTCGACAAACACGAATGTGCAAAACGCAGCGCGAGGTAAAAAGTGTGCCGCCCGAACAAACAGGAGCCTGAATATAAACGATCAAAACAGTTGAGTTCTGTGGTTTAATTTGTCCACAGATTTATTAAAAAAAATAATCTATCAAAATTTATTAATTAAGACAACAATAATAACAAAAATCTGGAAAAACAAACACTTCCTTTTATGTTTCTTCACTTACAAGACTGAATAAAAATATGAGTGGGGCTCAATATAATACCTAAAGTGGGGGCTCAATACCTACCAATAATCTTAAATCTTATCTTACCAACTGAAGGGTCGTTGCGACTTGAACGTAAATGAGTCATAGGGATTCTAACATCTCGTCTATGATTTTTGCATGCTGATTAGCCTTAGGGACTTACATTTTGCATATATTTTATTGCATGCGTGTAAGAATGCATAATGAGTGTAAGAAACTCTTACATTTTACGATACTTTTCCCATTCGGTTACATAGTCAGTTGTGAGGCAGATGGTCTTATGTAACTCCTCCAGCCCCTGTAGAAAATCTGTCCTCATATTTATTAGTGATTTATTTATTTACGTTTAAGAAACATTATTTTAAGTCATCCTAGGTTTAATTTATGGATAGATCTAACTAAAGTGTCATGAATTGGCTGTTTGGTACCTATATTTCTCTGAAGGGGATGTGCTTTGTTTTTGAAAAATATTTCATATATCTGTTCGACTTTACAGCGGCTACGTTCAAACTTTGCTGGAAACGTCAAGGGTTTAGTATGGTGCTTAGAATTTTTGTGTGATTATTTATGGTTGACACAATTTTCACTGAACAGGTTTCGATTACATGATTGTTTTTTTCCAGTAGTATCAGTGTGAACTCGAAAAGAGCGCAGAAATTTCAGAATACATCTGGTCATTCATTTACACAGATGCTGTCAGGTCAATGTTAGTCCTTGATTTTTCAGAGCTGATAATCCTTGTTTGAGGGAGAAAGTGAGCTGCTCGAGGTCCTTTAGGTACAGGGTAACCAATTATTGCTCTGCTCCTGACAGTTTATTGGGCAGCTACTTCAATTGCTACATATCCATTTTGCTGAGATTATTGGGGCATGGTTAAACTGATGGTCCCGGGAATGGATGAATTTACATTTCCGTTTCAGTCTTTGTGGATGCATTTTTGAGTTTTTTAAGAATATATCTGCCGGTTTCTCTTTATGGCTGGAGTGGACAAGATTGTTTTGACAAGATACACAATTCTCGACCGGGTTGAATTCTAGCAGAGATTTGTCTTCTTGCTTGCATCTAAGAATAAAAATTCGTAAATTCTCATTTTACGAACGATGCGCTACTTCAATATCTGAGTTGCCGGCCTTATGATGTGGTGAGCAGAAATGGTATTCAATATTTTCTCTTTACAACCAACTCTTTGTTTTTTCTGAGTCCAGAGCTCCCTTGTTATTTTTAAAAATGCGTTTATGTTCGCCTTTATTGCACGTAGTGCGTGAATAGTGTCCAATTGTCTTTTTTTAATCTGCAGGACTGTTAAGAATTTGGAAAATTTATCCAAACATGTGAGATAAGGGGAGTTTTTATCTCTAAACCATATGTCGATATGGTAAATGTGTCGTATATTTTTTGCGGTTTGACTCAATTCAAATTTTAATTTTGGGCGATTTCGCTCGTATTTCGATTGAGCACATATGGAACAGGTCTTTACACAATTTGATGTCTGTTCATTCAGGGAAAGAAAATGATATCCCTTTGATATGATATCATGGTTCTTGTTTATCCCAGGATGATTATTGTTCCTGTGTTCTTTCGCAATAAGCTCTTCGATTTCGACTTTGTTACAATCCTAAAGAAAATTTTCCATTTGCTTGAACTATATACCTTTCGGGTTATCCCGCTATCATGTACAATATTGCTTTTAAAACTGCAGAAATATTTCTTCATTGGATAATTCGACTCCTGTGGTACCGATTTGCGGCACATGGTTTTGGAGTATATATTTTATAGCCTTATCGTGAAATTCCCTAAATGTAAAGATTAACCGTGTTTTGCCATTGAAAGTTTGCCTTTTAGTGCTATTTGTCTTACCTAACTTGAAAACGGGTTGCTTTTTGCAAATATTCAAGGATTTTTCAGAGATAGCTATGTAGTTTAAATAGTCTTCCTGAGACATATGCTTTGTAGCCAGTGAATCTGTGACAATGTTGTTTATTGCATGAATTTCAGTTCTAGATGGTGCATCGGCCACGTGATTCTCTTTTCCCTTGATACATTGGGTGACGAAGTCGTACTGCATTAATTTTCATCTTTGCAACTTCGTGTTTTGTTCTTTTAAATTTTCTAAGTATACCAACGGTTTATGGGCGGTCTTGCAATTTCCTGCCAAAAACGGCCTAAAGTATTTGTCAGCCCAAACTACAGCGAACAGCTCTTTTTCGATTTCAGCGTATCTTGTTGCGTGCTCGTTTCAGGTTCTGGATGCAAAACTGACAGGTCTATTATTTCGACTTAGTACTGGCCCTATGGCAAAGTTGCTGGCATCTGTGGTCGAAGTGAATTGCTTCTCGAAATTAAGATGAACCAGTATGGGATCGCTTAGAGTGTATAATTTTAGCTTTTCGAAAGCGTCTACGTAATTTTTATCAGACATGTTTACTTTGCATTTTTTTATTGTTGTGGTTAACAGTTTGGCTATTTTAGCGTCATCTTTAATGAATTTACGGTAAAACCCAGTGAGTCCCAAGAATGATTTAACTTGTTTTTGGGTTGTGGGCATTGGAAATGACCTTGAGTTTATCAGGACTTGGTTTAATGCATTCGGGGGTCTCAGCATGACCAAGAAATTCGGTTTTTTTCCTTAGCAACGTGGTTTTATATAGTTGAATTTTGATTTGTGCTTGGCGTAGCATTTGCAAGATTTTTTACAAGGCTTCCTCGTGCTTTTCAATGGAAGTGCTGAAGATGAGGATGTCATCCATGTAAACAATGAAATCATTTCCAATATATTCCTTCAAAATAGAATCCATGAGTCGCTGGAAAAAAAGCATTCTAGTGAATTCGAAATGCCCTTCATCAGTGGAGAAGGCAGTTTTGTGGCGATCTTCGGGTTTAATTTCGAATTGATGAAACCCTTTCACCGGATCTACCGTAGTAAAGTAGTTTGCATTCCCTAATTTCCCAAGATTAACATAGATTTTAGGAATGGGTATTTGTCCTCAATTGTAATATTATTTATTTTCCGAAAATCAATAGCAAGTCGATGTTCTCCTGGAGTCTTTTCTGGGACAACCCAAATTGGCGAATCATACGGATAATTCGACCGTTGAATTATTCCCTGTTTTAGACCTCCTTTCATTTTCCTTTTTTTACAAAATCTTCCAAGAAGTATGGATACCTGTAGTTTCTTAGGTAAACCGGGGTATATACTGCGAGCTTAAGGTCATGTTTGACTTCATGAGTAAAAATTAAAGATCATCCTTTTTATACTCCTCCTTCTTTTCTAAGTTCTCGAATTCGTTCTTAATACGCTCGATTAAGGAACGTTCCTCATCAGATAAATTTCAGTTTTAACATTGAATTTCTCTGGTGCACAGTACACGTCAATCTCATCTGAGTTGATAGAGATAGCTATGTTATTTATGGCCAATGTGTTGTCATTATAACTTTTAAATGGATTTGTGGGAACGAGAATGTTTTGACCGACTATACAATCAAAATTAGTATTTTCTGGATCTACAAGTTTCCATTCGATATAAGCTTGAATCGAGAATCCCTGCGAATAATCGGAATAAAATCCATTAGTCGCTACGGAATATATCTTCAGAGGATTCTTTAGGATGTGTTTCCTATGATGTGCTATACGTTTTGAATTCATTAAGGACGTTGAACAACTTGTATCTATCGATGAGGCATCGAAGTTTAGAAGTTTTTCTACTTGATAGTTAGCAAAACAATGGGAAGGGAGTGTGTTCATCCGAGGTTTGCAAGTGAAAATCCGCAACAACATGAAGTGATGTTGAACGGGAAGAAGCTGTGTTCATAGATACATGAGACGGAAGAGTTAAATTATTATTGTGTTGATTAATGTTTGTTCGGTTGGTAGGAGACCTCTGAGGGTTATGATTCTCAGAGTAATCATTTGCACCAAATCTTTGCTCAACATTAGTAACGAAAGGAATCACTCGAGCCTGATTTTGTCGAAAGAAATCTTGTTCGCGTTTCTTTACCCGTAATTTAGATACCCGTCATTCATTTGAACTTTATACACGTCTTCTGGCCTTTCGGGTTTATGCGCGTGAATTATTGCGCGAATCGGCTCAGGACACATGTTCACAAACGTATTTTTTGCTATTTTTAGTTTTATTTGATTCACTTTTTTGAACCGCGGAATATTCTTTACTATAACTTATCTTATGATTTAGCTTAAATAAATACTTGCACATATATTCATAAAGCTGATCTAGGGTTGTGAAGCGGATATCTCATTATTTCTGTATCAACTGCGTCTCGTTTTACGGGGTGTAGAAATGGTTGACGAATAGACTCTTGATTTCCTGCCAATTTGTCGTGATGTGACTATGTACCAGCTTACGCTGGTAAATGTTTAAAATCCATTCTTGAAACGCTCCATAAAATCTCTGAAGCGATAACATCTGATGGCGATGAAAAAAATTCAAGTATTTGAATTTCCTAATTATTTCATCCTGAGTGTTTTAGATTTGTTGTCCGACTGCGCCAGTTACGTGATGGTAATTGGTCCACAGATTTATTAATTCAAACAATCTCGCTAGGATAACAAACACTTCCTTTATATTTTTCTTCACTTACAAGACTGAATAAAACTATGAGCTGGGGCTCAATATACCTACAAAAAATCTTAAATCTTATCTCATCAACTAAAGGGTCGTTAGGACTTGACCGTAAATGAGTCATAGGGATTCTTGCATCTCGTCTATGTTTTAATGCATGCTAATTAGTCTTAGGGACTCTTATATTTTGCATATATTTTATTGGATGCTAATGAGTCTTAATGACTCTTACATTTTGTGATACTTTTCTCTTTCGTGTTAGTGTTAGGCAGATGGTCTTATGTAACGGTTAGTTTCTTCGTGAGATTCAGTAGGGAGTTTATATACAGCAACGTTTTCGAGAGAACCTCAAAGATTTCCTTGAATCAAAATGCTTTTCTTGACCTTTCATCGAATGGTCTCTTAAGAATTGAGACACATTGATTATGTTGCTGAAATCAAAGAAAGAGAAAAAGTCATTGGAGAAAGCCTTCCTACGGCTAGGTTGACTCCTACGAACACTCGAGGCTCAACTTTGGCCAAGGAGAACATGAAAATTGGCTGAGTAGTATAGGGGTCTCCGAACTGGCAATGCGACAAATCGAAGCAACGCGTGCTGCAAGTGCGGCGCTCCCAGCCATAAGGCAAGAGAGTGCACAAATAAACCAACCTGTATCTTGTGGCAGCCCAAAGTTCTGAAGCCTGAAGACATTATAGAAAGTAAGTAAGTAGGTAAAATTTATTGAGACCTTAAGCAATTGATAGTGAAAACGTAATGACATGTGCACCATTTGACATCATTTAGCTGTCAAATAAACTTTGACGGTTTGAATGTGTTTTACATATACAGTCAGTTATTTTAAATTATTAGGAGATGCAATTCGCTCTTATGTGGTGATAAGGCTTAATCTACAAATTACTATTAAAACCTATGATAATTTAAATCTACAACTAAGCCTTTTCTTAAATATCATTAAATCTATTATTCTTCTAAATTTTATTTAGTGTTATGTACGCAGGGGCCGTCCAGGCTCCCTTCTCGACAGTATCTAACTAGTAGTAGTAACTAACTTCCTGGGTGATGGACATCCTGTGCCCACCACTTGGAATTGAGTTTGATAGCAATTAGAATGGGTAGGAGTTAGCTTAACACTATGTCTATTGATTAATCTTAGATTTTTTTTTGAACTGGCTTACTGAAGTCTAAGAGTGCGGGGGATAATCAGGAGTGGGTGATCCCTCCACTTTTCTATCCGAGTCTTACTCGTAGTTAACATATAATGTAGTATCGGAACAACCCCTTTTCATTTATAAAGTATTTTTTCTTAGAGTATTGTGACATGATCCAATAATGTCACACGATACTGTAGTCGCCCAAAATGCAATTTATAAACAAGTATCCATATCAAATACATGGATCATTCTCAAAGGGGAAAGAGGCATGACGTAAACACATTGCGTGCGTTGAGTACGACAATGCATGTGCAAATGACTAAGCACGTAAACTCGAGAATGATGCACGTAAAAGATTCCGGAGTGGTTGAATCGTGTATATAAGCGATTATAAGGGCAACAGTATTTTTTGTTGGGTCGTCGACACTTCGAGAGACATCTCCTTAGAATTTTTCTGTCAAAATTTGGAGTTCTTTGGCTACCGCTGATGATATTGTTGATCATGTTGGGAGGGCGTAGGTGATCATCGGCTGGCAAGTGTTCTGTACATGAGTATTTTCACATATGGACCTAGAGCTTTCAAGCAGAGGAGGGAGGAGATACGAGCAGCCGCTACTTTTTTTTTGTTTAGTGTTTTACTGGCGTGTGTGTTTGGAAGCTTGTTATTCAAAAGAACTCCAAAATTATTTATATTGTCTTTGATAGGAATTATGAATTCGAAGATGCCTTCTTTGGGGTACTGCTGTTCGGTGCCTATCATTTCGACAACAGATCAATTTAAATTTTTGTGCATTTATTTCTAGTACCCACTTTTTTAAATACGAAACGATGTTCTTCAAGTCACTCTGCAGCTGTGTTTGAGATAAGGTTGGGAGGTCATTGGTGGTCTGCTTAGATGATTAGGTCCAAGTCAGAGCTGTATGATCTTTAGATATCATGGGCGAAGAAAGTGGATCTGGAAGGACCGAGGATAGAACACTGCGGGACCCCAGAGTGGATTGGGATGGGATTTAAAGTGAGATCGCCTACTTCATTTGCGAGGTTCTCGTTGATTGGAAACTATTAAGGATTCTAAGGACAGCAACTGGACATGACAACACTTTCAGCTTGAACTTGAGCCCGTTGATCCATATTGAGTCAAATGTGTGGTGTCGGTGAAGTGTAGGGATTATTTGTCTGACTATGTCAGAATAAGTAGCTGAGGAAGTGATGGAGGGAATACGCTCTTGGAGAAAGGAGCGCATTTGCTGAAAGGAAGTGTTATGTACTCAGGGATAAAATTTGTTTTTTTTTAATCTCCCTAGCTCTTTCTAACAGCCGCTTTCATTCTGGACACCCGGAAAAGTTGCCGGGGTGACTGTTTGTTTTGCACATGTTGCAAAGTGGAGCCAATTTAGGTTTCGCCATTGTTTTACGGGGACATTCCTGCGACATGTGCTCATCACCGCACGCTACTCAACGCGGGTCGAAGCCACACTAGGAGGACACGTGTTCGAATCGCTGGCAACGGTAGCACTGTACAAGTTCGCTCGCAGGTGCAACACATAGCGAAATTCAATCGGTGCGTTTTCGTCGCCTCCCGAGAGGACCGTGATTCGGAAGAGGTCAAGCTTAAAGCTTCTCGACCATGATGTTGTAGGCAGCGTCACAACTTCGATTTTCAGCTTTGGAAGCTAACTTTGGAAATTTTCACCAACAGAATCTGATCAAAAGTATAAACCTACACCTTTTAACACAACCGCCCTTTTTATTCCTTTCGCGTGAACGAGTTGAGGTAGATTTTATTGGGTTTAGGACATACTTGTGGGCTTCCAGTTTGTCCAAAATAAAGCGAGCGTTCGAAAGTCTCATTATTCGGTAACCTTATCGATGACCGTCTACTGGGATATATCGGTCTAAAATATCCCTTAGCACAGTCACCTTAACTTGCTCTACAAAGATTGAAAGGTGCCACACTTTTTTGTAGATGTTTATCTCTTGTTTATCAAGGCGTTAAACGGATTAACATTGCGAGCAGGGTGATTATGAGTGGATACCGGGGCTTTCTGTGTAAAGACTAATTTCCCCTTCGCTTGCTCAAAATCATTTATCTTCCTATTAGTAAGTTGTACGTCCTTTGTGAAATACAAGGAATTGGCTGGCACGCGTTAAGGTATTCGAGCGTTACTCTTAGAAAAAAAACAACGTTTAAATTTTGAAGATCGAATATATTTTCCGATGTTCTCGCTTCCAAAGTTAAATTATCACTCAACTCTTAGCTAGTTACAAAAGTGAATTTAAATTGGCAAACGTGCTTCATGCACATAAAAATTCCAGACGAAATTTCAAGAATGTGCTTGGGTTGAACCTTGGACTCCTTTGAGATGTTTGCACCTGTATCGGGTTCATGGTCGCAAAGATAACGATGATGATATTTATGATGATAATTTTTATGATGACGATGATATTTATGATGATATTGGAGCTGATGCCGTAATTCCTCCCCCCTTCGTTAAAGGCGCCGGCCAGAAGAATTTCATCCTGATCGGTTCGCATGGAGGTGTTGATAACATGTCGTTTTGGGATATTATCACCGCTCTTGACTTCCGGTAATATGCTGCACAGAGAATGATGATCATGATGATGACAGATCCAGTGGTAGTGGTGATAATAGCGAAGAGATTTTCTTTTTCGACGTAATTCCCCAACATATTGGTAAGATGGTTCCTGGAGGATTGATAATTTCCAAGTTGTTCTAACTCGATTTTAGGAAGATCAGATTGCGTGAAATTAATTTCGTTAAAGATCGTAAAGATTTTGATGGTATTTGGTTGATAGGTCGTATTGACGATTGTTTCGAGGATGTTTGTGAAAACAAGATGATTTGGTACTGGTTCAAAAATGTCCACGTCGTTTCGTCGATTGTGCAGTTCACATTGCGCTGATTCATTCTTCAGGATCTTAGCTGTTCATTTGGATTCTTCGATCGGCTTCCAGTGTTGGTTGCGTTTGCAGTAAAATGTCCTTTCGGCTTTTTGGCATTTCTCGTCCAGGATTTTGGATATTGCGCGAGTTTATGATTAGGTAGGCTTTGGCGAGGATAAGTTTGGTTTCGCCTATGGGTAAGGTAACAATATGAAATAGGGAATAGGTTTCGTTGGATACAATTGGGATTTTTATATAAAAAATTATGTTCGTTCCTTTGGAATAGATCTCAAGGCTTAATAATTCATATATATGCCCAACGGAAGTAATATTTATAGCTACGTTTGGAATACATAGCGTAATTCTACCAATTCTTGTGGGTTTAATATCAATTTGGAAATGAAATTTAATTTGGCCAAAAGTAAAGCTTCTGAGATGCCGGATAAGTGATCATGTAAAAGGTCAATGGTCTAGTTTATTTGATTGAGATATTGGACGTATTTAAGATTTTTGTAATCTGTTCTAATTTGATTCCGGGAGTTCTCGTTTATGTATTTAAGATAGCTTGTGATATGTTGTTGTTGATTAGTATGATTCGAAATATTCTCGAAACGTTTTACCATTTGCCCGTTAAGTTTGGATTGTTGGTTCATCTCAATGTTCAATTTATTTTCATTATTTAGTAATTTATTTATTTGTTTGTTAATCTCAATAGCATCATTATCATCTAAATATATTATTATTAAATTTATATGTTCTACCGTAAAAGAGTTCAAATGGTGTATATTTGGTTGATGAGTGTATTGCATTATTGTAAGTTGTAATTACTTCATTCAATATCTCTGCAGGATCTTTATCTTTGTTCTTATAATATATAATTCTATATGTTTCGGTCAATGTTGCGTGGAATCTTCCTACTGGGGTATTACTGCTGGTTTGCTGAAATGAGGTCGTGTGATGGTTCATGCTATACTGTTTACAGAAGTTTTTTTTTTGTTTGGGAGGCGAAGGCTATTTACGCCCTGAGTCTCGGACTCCCGCTACCGGACTACCGACTAAACACCTCCCCTGTTACGCCAAGAACCTAGCCTGGAACTGTTTGTCACATAAATTCGGACTAGGCCTCATTAATCATCGCTTAACGGTGGCTTTAGGTTAAGCGAAATCCGTCTTTCTGCACGGATGGATAGGAAGGAAGAGAATTACTGTTACAGAGATCCCCCCTTCCTCGCCAAGCGATCCATCATGCCCTTCTTTATAAGAACTACTATCCTTACGTAATGCGACTCACAGTTCCAATTGTCTTTTGATTGCATCATTTTTCCCGTTACATTTTCTGGGGAGAGCACGCCAATTTTCTCCGAGAGATGCGAACGGAGTCTTGTCCATCTGGTACACGTAAAGAACTTCTGGCATCGTCATCCCCGGGCAGAACACGCAAGCTGGGGATGATGACTTTCCCATCTTATACAGGTAAGACTGAAAATACCCGTGACCACTGAGTAGTTGCGTCAGGTGATAATCAGTCTCACCATGCATTCTGTAGAACCACGGCCCCAAGTCACTAATCAGCCGTGCGGTCCTCTCGGCTGACGGTTTCTCTCGCCGACTTCCCCCTACTTAAGTATACACGTTTCCATTCGTCTTCGAGTAACTTAATAGTAACCACCTTCGAGATTACCAGCACTGCAGGTTCAGAGACAGTGTGATATGCAGCCGCTATCCGCAAAGCTCCTTGCCTCTGAACCTGTGCCAGACGCCTTCGGTGCGTCTCTTTACTATGAGCGTCAGCTCAAATCTCGGAGCCATACAAGAGCACCGACTTCATTGCACTCATCAGTAGACGTCTTTTGCACGAGGTTGGTCCCCGCGTGTTGGCCAAAGGGCGATTGAGAGCCGATACTCGCACAGAAGCCTTATCCGCTGACGCTCGAACCTGCTCGAAAAAACTCATCTTCGAGTCAATAATCAAGCCAAGGTATTTGATTGATTCTTTCGACACGATGATAATTTCTCTCACCCGAACGGGAATAACACGAGGAATCTGCTTCTTGGTCAGGACGACGACCTCGGTCTATTCCAGCGCTAGCGTAAGCCCACGGTCTGTCATCCACTCGCTCACTCGACGTATTACCGCACCCAGTTTGCGTTGCGCCTGTCCGACAGTACGTCCGGCGACTAGTACTGCTACGTCATCTGCGTAGCCAACCAGGCGCGACAAACCCCCCCCCCGTAGCTGCAATCTGAAAAGCTCATCGTACGAGACATTCCAGAGGTCCGGGCCCAGAACTGAACCTTGCGCCACCCTTGATGTCAAATCAATTCTTCGCCGGCCTCCAAATGTGTCATAGATGAGTTTCCGGTTTTTGAGATAGTCCTTCAATATCCGCGTCAGATACCTCGACACCCTGAAATATTCCAGAGCACGAAGAATATTTTAAGTTTTTAATATTTTTCTTTTGAGGTTGGTATCCCGTTTTGGTATAAATTTTTGAATTCGGATAGGGAATCTTAGATCTTTTTTTGTTGGACTTGGAAAGTAAGTCATTTGTTTTTAGTGTTTTCGCTGCTTGTTTTCATAGTTTCTTTTCGCTTTCAAAAATGTCATTTAAAGTGTCTTCGATTTCAACTCTAATATCTGGTCGGATTGTTAGTGTCGATTACATGCACGACGTAGGAGTTGTAGTCGGTTGCTTCTAATCATTTGTTTTGATGAAAATAACCATCAATAGCCATGATTTTCGTTTTTCTTCCTTCTTGTAGATAATAATTCGGCTGTTGAACTTTTCTTAAAATTCTGATGTGAATTCGAGAATATTTCTTTTGATTTTCAAGGTGGACAAGGTTTTCGGAGTTTTTTTTCGGACAAGGATTTCGGAGTGGTTTTTCCTCCTTTTATTTCTTTGATAGAGTGATGTTCTGTTCGATTACAATGTCGGATCTATCTTGGTTACAGTCTTTCAAACCATTTTTCGTGAACACTCATATCATGTATTGACTTATATTCATTTTGATGTACATGAATAAAGTATATTGGCCTTATATTTGTGGTGGCGTGTATAGAGTTATTCTAAAATCATACAATTTTCAATATTTTCTCTTCGATCGTACTCTGATTTTTTTTCGGGGAATTTCTCAACGCAATCAAATCTAATTTTTATCGACATTGTATAATGGTTGACTCTCGAAACATTCGGGTTTATCCGGTTTCTAAACTGATTGAAATTATCAGTGTTTGGGGCACCGTTGTGTTCGTTACGATTACTACGTCTGCTTTGTTGGTTGTTTTAGCCACCACTATAGTTGGTATCACGGTTGCTATAATGATTGCTCCTGCGAGCTACTGTTTTACTGTTTTATATTATTATTTTGATTATTATAATTAATTTTATTATTATTATTATTGTTATTATTATTATTATTATTATTATTATTATTATTATTATTATTATTATTATTATTACAGCAAGGTTCGTCAGTGGAACCATCTAGTGGACATTGTGAACAAGGATTTGTGGCACCTTGGCTACTAGCTAGTTATGCGGAACCTTAGTGGCATACGGAAGCCTGGCATAAATAATGCGGAAAAGATGGGTTTTGTTCACGGTGAAACAGCAATCGATTTCCCCGTCTTGATAGAGTTTGAATTGGAAGTGGCAGTCCTTTCATTGTAAATGTGAAAAGCTACTGGCTCAGACGGTATTCCAGCTGAGATTTAGCAGCTCGTGTTTCACAATTTTTGTGACTTTCTGCTCAGCACATATAACGTCTGCCTACGAAAAGGGGTTTTAACAGATCCATTGAAAGTTGCGAGACTTGTGTTGATTATGCAGAGAAACGGAAATCCCTGAATCACCGTCTGCATACCACCCGTTATGCATGCTGGATAGTGCTAGAGAAACTCATCAAGGGAAGACCCACTGACACGATTCGTGTCGCTGGGAATCTATCTCCACGGCTGTACGGTTTCAGAGTAGGTCACTCCACCATCGATAAGATTGCAGAAGTTGTGAGCGCCGTCAAAAAGTTAGGGGCATGTAGCCGCACCAAGCGGCGGATCATTATTTTGGTGACGCTCGACGTTAAGAACTGGTTCATCTCTGCTAGATGGGTGGATATTTTGGATACGTTAAATAGCTCTTTTTAAGTTCAGGATTAGCTTATGCGATTTCTGAGTGACTACCTCAAGGAACGGAGTTTGCTTTATGACATGACACAGGGGCAGCGCAGAATGGAGATTATATCGGGTGTTGCCCAAGGATCTATCCTTGTCTTGGTTCTGGGAAACGTGTCTTACGACGGACTGTGAGGCTCTGCTTGCTGCACGCGATGTCGAATAAGTGCAGCTCAGACTAAGTAGGCTAAGGCGTTGATTGGGGGACTGAAAGACCACTCGTGGGTTCAGCTTAGCTGAAGTGACTAAACTGAAGTTGTCATCTTGACAAAGGAAAGACTGCCTATAGTAAGAATGGTCAGTGTTGGCGACATACTAGTTGAATGAAAGTCAGCGGTGAAGTACCTAGCGTTGCTGATCGATTCGAAGATGAGTTTCTCTAAGCGAATCCGGGACATCCCGGATGAGGCCGTCACTTAATGGAGGGCATGGTGAGATTGGCTTCTACCTGACCCAGCTATTGAGCGGGCATGGGTGTTTTCACTCTTACCTGAACAAGATCTCTAAATCACTAACTCCCGACTGTAAATTGTGCCCAGCAGGTGAAGATGATGCTTTTATTTTTTTGCTAGGCTATTTTTCAGTGGTGGAACACTAGTCTACTGAAGATTCAAAAGCTACAACTGAAAAGATAAACGAGGCAAGCATGTTCGCCCAGAGGCCTAAACTGCTACGAACTCCCCCTCAAAGAGTCGTCAAGCCTACCCAGTGAGGAAACATCGGTCAAGTAAAAACACTTCCATCGACCGCTTCGCACTACCACACCACTACTACGACACCACTCCTCCTGCTCAAGGCGACAGAGTGAATGATGCAAGGAGCGTAGTCGAGTGTTTGGGGACGGGAGTCATTGAACCCAAGTTCAATTCCCCGGGGGTTGTCTAAAGCAACAAACCGAACATCGTGGAAAGCGAAAAAAGGATGCTCAGCAGCTACAAGACCCTCTTGAAGACCTTCAAGAAAACGTCACCTGAGGACGAAAAACGCCGTCGACATAAGTGAGGAAAAGCGACATAACAAGAAACATAAGCGCAATATTCATCGTGATGAGAAATATAACGAATGTCCAAAAAAATGTTAACAAGGATATCAAAAATGGGATTGGCGAACAGGAGGACCTCGTTGATGGAATCCAGCACTTTCGCCGCTGGTGACTAAGGGCAGAAAGTGGGCTGAAAGAGCTTAAGAAAGTTTATGAAAATAAAACTCCTTTCACCGAAAATACTAATCCTTTCGTAAAAGGCATAAGGGCAGGTAAAGGGCCAACACCATTGAAGACAAGACCCACCAGTCAAGGGTAGGAGAGCGTGTCTTCTTCTAGACAGCAAAAGATTTGAAACAGATGCTCGAAAACCACGATGGCATAAAACACAGCGCGGTGCCTTGAAAGGTCAGGCGCAAGCAGCGTAGGGATGCTCTACTGATCAAGCCTGCACTCGGCAGGACCGACGCCGATGTCCCCAAGGAGTTTAGGCAAACTAATGAACTAAAAAAACGGTGTCTGTATACGAACAGTAAGAGCGATCCAAACAGGCGGCCTCCTCGTAGAACTTGGTGCGGAGTCCACCGACGAGGGCCTGTTCGAGACCTCCATCAAGAACCTCCTTGGCTCTCAAGCTTTTATCTCGATATTACAGCTAATGGCCTCTGTAGAAATAAGAGCCTTGACTGTGTTGTGGAGTCCAAAGACGTAGAAGAATCCATTCGGCAAACTACGGCAGATAGCTTTAGGGTGAGACTGACGTCTACCAGTCCTAGAGGGCAAAGGGTCGCAATAACAGGCATCTCAGAGAAAGACGCTGCTGGGTTGTATGCAGGATGCGTTGGAGGGTAGTCCTAGTCCTAAAGCTGGGACGCGGCGAGTCTTAGATGAAAACACAGTGAACTCCATCATGCGACTCCTCAAGACTGCGTGGGACTGGTCTATGCCCAGGCGGTGGCTTCGACACGATAAGCCTTCTGAGTACTGGTGGTCGGCAAGAATAACTGAAAAGCGAAGAGGATGTCCAGACCTCGCCGCGAAGCCAAACGTCCAAAAGATCGAGACAAGTCCCGTTCCCGAACATTAGCATACAGGTCGGCTAGAAAACTCCACCGTAGGTTGATTAACGAAAGTAAGGGTCGCTGCTGGCACAATCTCGTGGAACACATTGGCAGGGACCCGTGAGGGCTGGGTTACGAGCTTGTCATGAGGAAATTAGGAGCCGCAAAGAGACCCTGTGTGCATGATATGGATAATATGGACTAGGTGGTTCGTGCGCTTTTCCCTATGCATTCTGTCCGTTCCTAAGATGCAATCGGCGAATGTTCTGGAGAATGCCCAGTTTTCAGTGCCATAGAGCTGGATGGTGTAATGAAAGCTTTAAAATTGAAAAAGGGCACGGGGCCATACGGTATTCCAGTGCAAGTGGTTCAGCTTGCACATCAACTTTGCCCTGACAAGCTGCTCACCACTTTGAACGCCTGTCTGCAGCAGGGCGTGTTCCTAAGTTGTTAGAAAGAGGCGAGGCCTGTATTGTTCCGCAAGGGGAAACGGAACCCGGAGCAACCATCTTCAAATTGGCCCGTTGAGAAAGTGCTCGAGAAGCTCATCAGAGAAAGACTTGGGGAGGCTATCCGAGCACCTGCGGCTATCTCCTCAGCAGTATGATTTCAGGGCTGGCCAATCCACGATCAATGCAATAGCGGTGGTGATGAATGCGACCTTGCGCGTAGAAGCCCACAATCACCACTCGAGATGAATAGTATTGTTCATGACACTCGATGTGAGCAAATCCTTCAATACGGCTAGATGGGCAGATGGTGTCGGTGCTCTGGAATGTTTCAGGTCGCCGAAGTATTTGACGTGGATATAAAAGGACCACCTAAAAACCCGGAAGAATGTCTATAACACATTTGGAGGTCGGCGAAGAATGGATGTAACATCCAGTGTGGCGCAAGGCTCTATTTTTGGCCCAGACCTATGGATGTCCAGACCTATGAGTTGAGGTTGCTAGGTTGAACTAGCGGAAGCGTCGCGTTTGATTTGCTACGCACATGATGTAGCAGTGCTAGTCACCGGACGTACTGTCAAACAGCCGCAACTCATACGTTGAAATAAATAAATAACGTTAAAATAAATGTTACGTCGAGTGAGCGAGTGAATGACAGGCCGTGGGTATAGCCTAGCGCTGGCAAAGACCGAGGTCGTCATACTGACTAACAAGCGGATCCTCTGTCTCGCTTCCGTTCGGGTTGGAGAAACGATCATAGATTGGAAGGAAACAATCAAATACCTTGGCTCTAGGATTGACTCGAAGATGAGCGTTTTAGATCAGGTTCGAGCGTGAACAGATAAAGCTCTTGCGCGAGTGTCGGCTCTCCAATCGGGACCAATCTCGTGTAAAAGATGTCTATTGATGAGCGTTATAGAGCCAGTACTCTTGTACGGCTCCGAATGCTGGTCTGATTCTTTTAGTAAGGAGTCGTACCGAGAGCGTCTCGCACAGGTACAGAGGGAAAGAGCTCTTTGGATAGCAGCTGCATACCACAGTATCTCTGAATCGGATGTGCTAGTTATCTTGACGATGGTCCCACTAATGCTGCTTGTTGAAGAACCAAAAGAAATCATGATACGTAAGGGGAGTCAGCGCGAGAAGTTGTCAGCGGAAAGAAAAGGGGAAGGACCCTTACTATGGGGAGCAATCATTGGTAAAAGAAGCGCGAGGCAGGTGGGTCACACGGCTCATCAGTGACTTGGCCCTGTTGTTCTGTCGAACGCATGAGGAGACTAATCATTAACTGACACAACTATTCAGTGGGCACGGGTATTTTTTGTCTTATCTGTATACGATGGGTAATCTCCAAACAATCTCCAGCTTGCTTGCTCTGCCCGGGGATATCAGAAGACGTCTGCCACACCTTTGTCTGCGGAAAATGGACAAGACTTCCCTCGCAGCTGTCCGAGAAAATAGGCGTTCTCTTCCCAGAAAACGTGACGGGGAAGATGGTGAGATCAAAAGATAATTAAAAGTCCGTGCCATATTACATGCGGACAGTTCTTCTCAAAAAGAAGGGCATTATGGATCGCTTGGCGGCGCAGAGAGAAAGATGATCACTCTGACGGCAGTCTTTTTTCTTCCCATGCATCCATGAAGGCGCTAGTAAGGGATGATCAATGAAGCCTAGTCCCAGCCCGAAGTAATGTGACAAACAGCTTCAGGCTAGGTTCCTGGTGCGACAGGCGAGGTGTTTAGTCGGTAGTCCGGCTGGAACTTGGAGTCTTAAACTCATGGCGTAAATAACCATCAACGCAAAAAAAAATCCCCTCAGGGATATTATCTTGGCATGTGGAGGGGGGCTTGGCGTGGCTGCCTAATATCCAGAGTCACAAAAAGTGCCCATTTCAAACTCACGATGAACACAGAATCAACGAAAGAAACTAGTTGTGGGTAGTATACACCCCGATGTGTGAAGGAGTGGAGACTTGAAGTGTGTTTTTTTATTAGCAATCAGGTTGGGAATATGTCGGCAGGGCATTTTTCAGTGGTAGATTATTTGGCCACTAATGAATTAACAGCTACACGTGAACATATTATTGGAGCAAGCATGTTCGTCCGGAGGGCAAAATTGCTGCGAGAAGACACTCAGGCCTATTTTACTCAATGCGATGGATCGATCAATACACGAGGCGCTGTAGAGACGTAGGAAACCGCAGCAATCAATCTAAAGTTTCATTCCGCATGTTATGTTGATTGTCACATACCAGACCCTGTGGGGAGCAAAATAAATAATGCACACCAGCTGTCAGTTCCTCTAGTTGACCGTGTACCGAAAACGAGGTATTTGAAGTAGAAGAACGTGTTGCTCGACACGCAGCAACCCGAACTTCAGCCGTGAGTTGGAACAGCTAAAATAGATGCCGACACGTTCGCGGGAGTTCTCACGAGCGGTGCCAACGATGTCGTGAACTCCACCATGAGTCTCATTACGTTTTGATTGGATTTCTTTGTGCGTAGACGCAGGCTCGGAGATAATAAGCTCCCTGTATGCTGTTGGTCACCAGAAATAGACGATAAGTGGAAAGAATGTTACGGATTTCACTGCAAAACCCAACTTTCAAGTGATCGAGATAAGTCACCTTCTCGAACGTTTTGAAAGCAGTGGTCACTGCTAGTGAAACTGGTCGGATTGGAGAAACGATCATCGAGGAAAAAGAATCAATAAGACTTGACTTTATGATTGACTCGAAGACGAGCGTTTTTAGTGACGAGACACCAACACTATCGCACCGAGCTAGCCTAGTTGTAATATTGTAATATTGTATTATTGGAATATTGTAGTACGTTTGTTTTTTTTATCATTCACCTCCGATTTGATTCGAATCACTCACAAATGAAGGCATGGAAGAATCATTCCATGGGAAATGAGAATCAATAAGGCAAAGAAAGTTGTCGGAATTCGCAACTCGGAATCACTTTTGTCTTTGTAACGAACATATAGTGATAGTTATAATGAAGGAAACGCGTTACGATCGAAGTCAATGACCAGGAAAGAAACAAAAGGGATATTGCCTCCTTAGTACCGTAAAACCTTCATGTACTTCACTGTACCGTAAATTTAGCCACTTGCCCAGCGTTTCCCACTTGTATTTTTTTTCTCAGAACAATAAAGAGACGTTTCAAGTTAATTATCACCAAATAAACATGTCGTGTACTGTCATTAGGTGGGCATAAGAAAAATCCAAAATGATTTCCCAACAGAACGGTTCTCTTCCAGGTTCTCGTCCAGGTTCTCGTCCAGGTTCTCGCCCAGGTTCTCGCCTGCCCTTTTTCTTTTTTTGTTCTTTGTGCAATCT